>VMDO01017743.1:0-44052 GCA_007922755.1 Pedetes capensis
AAATAGCTATTAAAACTCTTTAGATCTGCTTTGACATTTAATGGGTTAAAATTTGGTTTGCATCCAAGTTAAGGATTCCAAAGTACATCATAGTTTGTCAACCAACATCACATTTTAAGTAATCTTTGTTTTATGCTTTGCATTGAAAATTTAGTTAAATTTTTGTAAATCACTGATTTCTCTAATGCTGACTATTCTTTCCTTCTTTTGAAGAGCTAACACACTAATTCACTACTAGTTTTTGAAGAACATAACATTAAATCTCTATAAGATTCATGAATCTATCCATGTCAATATAAATTTAGTGTGCATATTAATTTCTCTATAATACTTTGTTTTTATAATATGATGCTTGTTTGTATGCTCAAAAATGACATGAAATAGTGTAAACTTTGAAATAAAACAGTTTGCAGAGATGTAAATTGTGTTTAATAAAACTTTGTCCTTTAGGAAGAATAGGTTAAATAATAATCTCTGGTTTATAAATTGAAACATGATATTTTCTTAGCCAGGTCCTCTGGTGCATAACAGTAATCCCAGTGACTTGGAGGTTGAACCAGAAGGACAACAATTTCAAGGCCAGAGGCAGCTAGAAAACATAGTGCGAGCCTACCTCAAAATAAAAAATAAAAAAGGACACATCAAGCTTCAAAGCTAAAATGAGTAGAGCGGGCACATTATGTACATGTGGGTTTTATTTTATTTTTAATGGTTTCAGTCAATTAATGGTCTAACCACAAGTAAAATTCTTCATCAATACATTTTAAGAGTTTAACTTTTAATATTTTCCCAGTGTTTTATTGATTATAGTTGGAAACCATGTCAGTCATCCTCACCACCTGTACCCTGATGCTTGAAAGTTGAGGCATCCAACACATGAATAAAGAGCATGTAAGATATTATCTTGACATTGGTGACTTGTTGTTGTTGTTAGGTGCTCTTGAGTCAGTGCCTGACTCATAGCAACCTTATGTGCAACAGGTGAAAGTATTGCTAGTGCTTCTCTGCTATTCATAGGGTTTTCAATGGCTGATTGTTTCTTGGGTGTGGGTTGCTGGGCCCTTCTCCCACTGGTGACTTAGAGATCATAAAAGACTCAATGTTTGGCTCCCTCCAATCTCTTAATTTTATTTTGTAAGGGACACTCAACTATCACTATCACTTAACCCCAGAAAAACAGTCCAAGTATAGATTGAACCAAGGAATGGCTTATGCATGTTTACAAAATTATCTTCCATCTAATTTTCCAGAAACGTAAAAACAAAGTATTACCCAGTGAGCTAAATTCTCAGCAGGAGATAGAATTTTAAGTTGGTTGTCATGGCAATTCCATTCCTGTTTGCAATTCCCACTCAACTTAGTTTGATGGCATTTGGGCTGAGTAATGAAATAGTAGGAAGAGACTGATGATTTTACTTACTTTGAAAATGCCCACAATTAGATCTGTGTACGTTTCACTCCTTCCATTTATTGTCTGCTCATTTTTCCCCTTTTAACAAAAGCTACCATTTTCTTAACTAGTATAAAAATTCTAATGGATGCATCCATTTAACTGCCTTCATAGAAAATTATTAACAATTCAAGATAGTCTTTGTCAGGGTTAAATTCTTGGACACTGATCAGTCATGGGCTACATCTGGTAGGTTAGAAACATCTATGCACATTGGGTTAATTATTGTGAATTGTAGTATAGAAAGGCTACATTTGCTATCAAAACTAAAATATTCACCTGATCTTTTCAAGGTTGAGTTTTTAGGCTCAGAAATTTCATATCCATACTTATAATGAAGATGGCTTTCATTTTTCCCCAGATATTTATCATGACTACGTGAACTATAGAAGTACATATATCCCCATAAGTTATTGCTTCATATTCTCCAGAACTGAGGTCCTGAAATGTATATTATACAAATGTGCCACAGATGGTTATTATATGTATGGAAATGTGACAAATCCAAATGTCCACTCAAACCTACCACAAAGAACAATGACGTAGAAATTTTATATATGTGAGGCATTTGTGCCTGAGATTTTCCCTTCCAACCTACATCCTTAATTCAAAAATTGAAAAATAGGTGAGGCTTAGTGGTCCAAGCCTATAATTCTGACACTTGGACTTCATGGTAAGAAACTATCTTAAAAAAAAAAGGAAAATTTGTAATTCTACATAGTCCTTATATGTTGGTGCAAACCAATATATAAGAGAAAACCAACATCTGGAAAAGGTAACAAGTGTGAACACACATTTTCTTGGAATTATTAATGACTACTTTATTGCACCCAATTATATTATTTGATATTTCTAACATTCAGATCCCTGAGCACTCTTTATAGAAGAACGTTTGTGTAACTGAGAAGGTACCTGAGAATGAAGGATTGTTTCAATGCTGCATATAGGATACACAGAGGGAACTGATCCTCTTTAACACTGCATTCTGTGAAGGTACCACTTATCCAATTCCCTTTCAGAACAGAGTATCCATACCAAAATTGTCAGTTTAGGTTTATACATTCCAGGTTAGCTACATTTTACTAAGAGGTTTCTTAAATTTGCAAGTACATAAGGCAGCTAAAAGCTTAACTGCTGACACATAAATCTGTACCAAAGAATGAAAACCACACAAACGTAATTCTAGAATTGATTCTGAATATCTTTAACATGTTACAAATGCTGCATTACTTCTGTTATAACATTGCTGTCCTTTTGCTTTAACAAACTGATAAGAGTATACACAGGGTGGATAAAAAGAAATTTTCTTCTTAGAGATTGCTTTTCTGGTTCGGTTTCTATTTTTTCCAGATTCCACTGCTTTGTGTTCCAGATTATTCTTCTACCATTTAGTACACAGTTGAAATGATGTCTGTTTCTTAACACCATTATTCTATTTAAAAACTCCTTTACTGTTATTTATTGTGAATTTTCTTGAAGATCATCTCTCTTCAATATGCTCTATAAAATGTCTACTGGTTATTTGTTAAATCTGAAGAGATTTTTCTCTTCTTTAATTACCTGTACTTCATCTTCATACCATCTCAACCAGTACCATATTGAGAATTGATATATTCTATTCCTTGTGTCTAGGAGAGTTACCTACTCACTTGAATCTAAGACAAGAAATGGAATTTTGAATTATTTTGTACCACAGTATTCTATCTCCTTTTATATTTTTCCTTGATGGGTATTGAACCCTTGACCTAAGTGCACCTTAAGCAAGTACTCTACCAACTAAGTTAAATCCTCATGCACAACCCCCATTGCAATATGTCTTAGATTGATTCTCAGTGTAGCCTTTTAAGTTCATAGTAACGTAGATGACATCACCTTCTAGAAGCAAGTTGAGGAAAGAATAGACCCACTACTCGGATGGTACACTTACCATTGACACTCAATGGTAAGTGTAGGTGTCTGCATCATCATTTTCTCCTCCTCGACATTCCTAAACTTTGCTTTACTTTCTACTTTTAGCCCTCCTATTTCTCTATAAATTCTTTCTTAGCACCTTTGAGAGCTGTAACTAGTACATCAAAGTTATTGTTAACTTTGTCCATTTCAGTTTCCAATTTCTATTTTTGACTTAGGTGGAAGTCCATTAGATATGTCCACAAGAATGGCATGCTAAAATTTTCAATTAAGCATACCCAATTTTTGCTTTGCTTTTCCACATAGAGCTCTAATTCTGAGTTCTTTACTTGGGCTATCATCAATTAACTTCTCAGTGATCAAGGCTCTATGTGTCAATCAACTTTTGTCCCCATGTCATTATATATTTGGTATGCAGTACTATTATTATAATATATCTCATATCAACCCCTCTTTTCCATTTTGTTGCTCCTACTTTCCTCCAAATGTTTTGAATATTTTCTTGGACTTTTTCACTTCTTCTTTAACTGAACTGTTGTCTTGCTTCTAGAATTATTTATTTTTAATGTCCTATATTTTTCTGTAATATAAAATTCTCCAAAACACTAGTATCATTTTGTTTTACTCTTTCTGAAAGATAATAAATGGCTTATCATTTCCTATGGCAGAGGCTGGCAGAAAATCTCTGTGAAGTGCCAGGCAGTAAGTAGTTCAATTTAAAAATATATATGATCTAAATTACTGTACCTCAAGCCTGCCATTGTGGTATAAAGGAAGCCACAGATAATATCTAAATTAAACAGACATACATTATATTCCACTAAAACATTATTCATAAAAATTTTTACCTGTGGGTGCTAATTTGCTGAACATTGATATAGAATTGCTCCTCAAATTCTTTTCTGCTTACCTCGAGAAAATTCAAGGCAGAGGCAATCCATTTTGGGAAACACTGGGATTCAAGTTATGTTTGACTTTTTATCCTGTTCCTCAACAGTGTTCTTGTTTTTCCAAAAACCAACCTTCTAAATATTTCCTTTTCAGACCCACAATGTTCAACTAACCTTCAGTATTTTGTCTGTCTAGATCATTTCTCCAATCATCTTTCGATTGTGTTTAAGAAAATCTTTGATGCTTCTTTGCAAGAGCCCTGTGTTTCTCCCATCCATAGATGGTTTCACTTACTTTTGAAATCCCATGGAGTTTGTCTGTATTTATCTTTTAGTACATTATGCTTTAGTCACTAACCAACATATAAAATCTCAATTCAATATAATATCCTAAGAAAGTACAGGATTTGTGGACAGTGTGTGCGTGTGTGTGTGTGTGTGTGTGTGTGTGTGTGTGTGTGTGTGTGTGTGGTATTTTGGGTTCCACAATGCTTTGTGCAGAATAAGGTCTTCCTATTTTATGACTTCATGGCACCTAACAACATCTTATGACTGGAAGTAAATGCTTACATTATTTTATGAGAAATGATGTCAGCAGTAGGCTTCCTTCCCACAAATGCCTTCTCAAACTAAAATCCTACTTTTCTAAGGTCTTTCTTCTACCTTAGTTTTTCATTTAACCAACAAATATTTATTAAATGCCCATTAGATTCTAGACAGGTTTCTAGGCAGTAGATTTAAGAGGTATGAACACCCTGGTGAGCTTTCTACTTTTATATATAACATTATGGTGACAGAGATCTGATGGGAAAGATGAAATCATAGATACGTACATAATGTCACACAGCCATGTGCTAAGCTGAGAAAGAATTGGTCTTATACTATAGAGACTGACTAAATGATTTACTTACATTTAGATTGGGGGAATCCTAAATTGATTTTTGGATGAAATGCCAGCTAATTTAACACCTATATAATAAAGAGAAATGATACTCAAATTATTTTTGAAAAGAGGATTTTAAAGAGAGGAAACATGAGAATAAACAAAATGTTTGAAGCAAAGAAAAAGGCCAATGTACTTGGCTGTAAAGGGAAAGATATCTGTGTCATCTACTTATCTATCTATTTATAGAAATAGATGCAGTTAATACATTTACAGATACATATTTCCTGGAGAGCGAGACTGGTTACTGAGATTTCAGTATCACAGACTGTGTAAAGCAGAAAGCAGAGTATAAATATGGGACAGTATTCTAATAAAACATCAAGTTGAATCAATAGAATCCATTTAATTGGTAGCTAAACATCACTGGCAAGAACTGTAGGGGGAGGCTTTGCTTCAAGAATCAAACGGCACAGCGGGCAGTGGCGCATGCCTGTAATCCCAGCAACTCCATGGCGGAGGTAGAAGTATCACAAATTCAAGAACAGAGGCAGTCTGCATAATTTAGAGAGACCCTGTCTCAAAAAGTAAAAAAAAAAAAAAGGGCTGAGAGTGCAGCTCAGTGGTACAACATTTGCAAAGCATGCAAGCATGAGGCCTTGTGTTCAACCTCCAGTACCACAAAACAAAAACAAAACAAAATAAAACAAAAGAATCAAATGACTTTAGTTATAGAAACTTCCAGGTAGGAAACAACCATATCACAGAGACCATATTTTCTAGAGAGGCACATTAACTCTGCATAAGCACTTTGCTAGTATTCTATTTTTGTTAAAGATCAGGTCACTCCATATTATCTCCTTCTGGATTACACAACATAGGCAAGACTCCTTCAAATCCTTAGTAGAAACTAAACCAGCTCCACTAGAGTGTGGAGGATATGTGAGTTTTGCTCTGTATGTATGTGCATGTGTGCACATATTTTTTCTTTCTCTTCATCTTTAATATTGATGATTTAAGGAGATCCTAAAACCTATCAAAGCTCACTGTTGATGTTCAACACACATCAAATAATAATGAGAGAAAGCTTGAAGGTGACATCTTTCTAAATTCAAATTACAGGGAAAGTTTGTTCTTGCAATAATACACCATGAAACTTTAATAATTTAATAACTTTGTGAAGGGAAGAATTTGCTTCTCTCTGGAGTTCTTTCTATTTTCCAGACATCTGTGGGATTTTCAGAGAATCTATGCTTATTTTAAACTTAAAATGTGCTCTGAGATGATTCTACACAGAGAGTAGCAGGAGTGTTTGCTCTGATCATCAGCAGTGGGAGGATTTCCAAGAAGGGAATAGAGTGCAAGGCTCTGATGACCTTTATTCTTCTAGGAATATATGCATCTCTTGCTTTTCTTGAGGTATGCACAAAATATAAGGGTAATGATAAACTGCCATTATGAGCAAGTGATTCAAAGCAGAGCGGAAGTTTTACAAAGGTTTCCTATAGAAAATCAGAACTTATCACAATATTATAATGTCAACAGTCTAGAATTTATGAGACTTGGTTATATCGGTACTGAATGTCATGATTTTCTATCTGTGAAAGTCTATACATATAAGAAGTGGTTAAGTGCCATGAAGTCAGATCTGACTCATAGCAAACCCTAAGTACAGCAGAAAAAAGCACTACCCAGCACTGTGCCATCCATTTAATCATTTTATGTTTGAGCCATTGTGGCAGCACTAGGTTTCTTGTCATTTTGAATCATGCTACATCGTTAAGATCAACTCTACTTAAAGAAAGCAACTCTTCCACAGTCATTTCTTGAATGTCTTCCCACTTGGGGTCATCATTTTCTGGCACTATATTTGAAAGTGTTTCTCTGCTACTCATAGGGTTTTCAATGGCTAATTGATTTAGGAGTGGACTGCCATGTCCTTCACCCTAATCTGTTTTAGTCTTGAAACTCAGCTGAAACCTGTCCATCCTGCTTGTATAGGAGATACCCGTGGCATAGCTTTCAGCATCACAACATGCAAGCCCCCACAGCATGACAAGTGGACAGACACATGGGGATAAAAGGTCGTAAAACAAAAGAAACGTTTCTATGAACATGATCAAGGAATTAAATATTCATTATCATATTATTTTTGCTGAAGAAGATTGAATATCATATGGATAAAAGGTTGTGTACTAAAAAGTTACTATAATAATGAAAAACCATGAATTCTGAAATCTGTGGTTGAGAGGAAATTCTTGCATTTCCCATAAAGAGAAACTAATGCTTTGATGGCCTCCCATGGGGATTGTCATGATGTTATAATTGTACATATGTTATATATATACATATATAATATATATAACATATATATTATATATTATATGTTATGTATGATATGAGTGATGGGCAAATGAACACACATATGTTATTATGATCCAGTGATTTATAGTGACAGCAATAAAAGTTTGGGAAAAGTTTAGTCTATTGGATTTTTTAGTGAAAAATTATTAAATACTTTTAAGGTAACCAACACTATATTGGCAAAATTCCAAGATGCCTGATGAATTGTTTCTATGTCAAAGGACCTTAGAGTTGAGAAAAATAGAAATTTTCATCAGAATCATAATATTGAATAATATAAGCTATAATAAATCTCCAAACATCATGTCCTGGAAGAAAAAAATGAACCTGTCAACAACTGAAACTACAGTTTTATGCTAGTTTTGTAGTTTTTATAGTTTGGGCAGGACCTAGCTAAGTAATCATGCCTAATAAAAAAAAGTAAGGATTTTCTCTCATGCTTTCTTCTAGAGTTTATGTGTGTTTACCTCATGGATTTAAGAAAATGATCTATTTCATTTTAATATACATATATGTTGTCAGGAAAAGGTCAAGGCTTATATTTAGTATATGAAAATCCAAGACACTACTTATTGAAAATAATACGCTACTTATTGAAAAGACTACCTTATTTCCATTAAATTGTCTTTGCACATTTTTAAAAACTCAATTCACCCTGTGTTTAGGGAACTACAAGTTTTTACTACTTACGTAGATGCAGTGTCCTATGTTTTCCAAAGGACCATGCATGTTTCTTTTTATCAGCCTGCTTAGGCTCTGGGGGACATTTTTCATATTTGGGATATGTGATAAAGCATTTTATACCCAAGAAATGCAAAGAATCTTTGTGTCTAAGTGATGTAATTTTGATAACTTATTTAGTCTCAGTGAGGAGACTGCTGGGAGTAAAACAAGCAAATTTTGCATTTTTACAAAAGTGATTGAATCTTCCAGTATCATATCTTGGATTTCTAAGGTTAAAAGACTTTAAATTATGTTTGATCACCCAGCAAATTGTTACTTGTTCATCAGCACAAAGTTCTGACAATGCTGGGTGTCCATCTGGCTCTTATATCCAATGCCAGGAACCAGGCACTGATAGGGCTGAAGCCATGAGTAGTTTAGTTATATTTAAAGGCAAACTGGACATTTCCTTCTCAGTTTGAGGCCATGAATTATACAGCTTAACTTCAGAACTCAGACTGGGAAAATAAGGAAATGTTTTATCTTTTTATGTCAACTTTGACTTTTCAGCAGAGATATTGAGCCACTCATAGCTCACATACTGAAACAAAAACTAAATGGAGGCCTTTCTTTGCCTTTTTTCTCTAAATTCTGTTTTAAAAAAATCAGTCTTTCAAAAGTTCAGTATATATGACATCAATTTCTCATTTGAATTCTAACCAAAATAAATCCTATTATTTCTAGAGGTTTTACTTAAGTATTAAATTTTTATTAAGGTTTTATCATAAAGAATTTTTTAAAAAGAGTCAGCAATTCAATCATAATTTTAAAAAATATTAGCCAAACCCTAATAATTCTGTTGAAAATTTGGATAATGCAGCATTTTCATTTATAGATGGTAGCACCTCTTATCAGAGACCCAGATCAGTAGCTGGGAAATTCATTGTAATGCATAATTTTAGTGACTGTCACAAGACTCAAGGCTATCTTCAAAACTCCGAGGATGGGATGATGTATGGTTTTCTGCACTGTATTTTCTAGTACTCTTAAAAGAAAACTTAGATTGTTAAGTGTTCTTCTATTCAGAAAACTCTAGGCACTCCCTACTGTTAATGAGGCAAAATCTGAACTGAGTTTGCCATTTAAGTCCCTCCTTTGTCTGGCTTCCACTATCTCATCCAATCATCTTATTCTTGAAGTCCAAACTCTACATATCTCACATAGTGCAAACAGTAAGCAATGTCCTTGGGTTGTATTACAGGCTAGTCATTTAAGTAATTCAGTATGATAGTTTATTTAGAATATGTTGCTTGCACTGTTTCCATGTGATTAAATCCCTTTTTTTGTACTTATTATGCAGAGCATTTTATTGTATTATATTTTATTTTATTTTATTTTTATTGGAAAATTTTAACGTACACCTTAATGTGATTCATTCTGACATGCTTTTCATTGTGACATTTCCATATATGCATTTTGTTGCACATTATACATATAAGTTCCCCTTTATCCTCTTGTGCACTTCCTCCTCCATTTCACCCCCCCATCAAAGGCTTCTCTTCCATTTACTTGTCTTTTTATGGTAATATTTTTTGATACATCCTTGGGTTCCAGTTCTGTTTAAGATAGAAACTTTTCTGCAGTGAACTTTCTTTTCACATTGTCAGAAATATTACATGAATTTTCTAGACCATTTATAATAATATCATTCTTAGGTTTTTTTCTTTTACTATATCCAATGTTTGTATAGGATTTTTTTCCTTCTTATAATTTTGATTCAGCTCCCACATATAAGTGAGAGCATGTGGTATTTCTTTCTGAGCTTGTGTTCAATCACTTAAAATAATTTTCTCCAATTCTATCCATTTTGCTGCAAATGGCATTATTTCATTTTTTTTGATTGCTGAGTAGTATTCCATTGTGTGTATGTACCATAGTTGTGTTTTTTTTTTTATCCATTCTTCTGTTGATGGGCTCTTTGGTTGATTCCATATCCTTGCTATTGTGAAAAGTGCTGCATTGAACATGGAGATACAGGTGTCTCTGTGGTATGATGACACATCTCCCTTTGGGTAAATTCCTATGTGACTAAATCCTAAAACACCAAACCTGGAAGACTGAGCTTAAATGGCAATTGATTTTTTAAAAAGTATTATTTTGTTAGTTTCAATAGTCTACTGTCCCTATGATACTTATATTATATATCCTTGATACAATCTTAGAGTTTTAACTGGATTCATGACAACACCGAGCACAACTTATTTAACTATGAATCAGTACCTATCTTAGAGCAGATTATACTATTTCAGAGGCTTGGTTAGAATAGGCAGTCATAGCAATTTGGGGAGAATAATGAAAAAAAGTATTTTATTGTTTTCTCACTGGAAAAATCCACTTTAAAATGTTTTAGATACTTCTTCAAACCTATCTCATAAATCTTCCCAATTCCAACTATCAATCATTTCTGAAATTGACAGTATCCCATTTTAATAACTCAATATTAAGTTCTGCTAAATGAAGTGTATGCATTAATCAGCATCTCATATGAATAACATCTGGCATGGTTTCATGAGTGATTCAATTTTACTGTTCAAGTTCAACACTCTAGAGTCTTACTACAATAAAAATTACTCTTGTAAATTCCTCACTGGTTTATAATTGGTAACACAACATTTCCAATCAAGGACTTCTCTCACCAAAATATGTAAACCTAAGCATATGTTATCCTTCTCTCCAAAAAGCAGACTTAAAGTCAAGTACAACTTTATAGATATAATTTAGATAGCATTTTTTATTGGTATCATTTTGTTTGTGTGTGGTACTGGGGAATTGAACCCAGAGACTCACGCATGCTCTTTGCAATTGCTTAACCATTGAGTCATACTTCTAGCCCATTTTTTTACTTTTTGTGTTTTGAGACAAAGTCTCACAAGTTACACAAGTTGCCTCTGGCCTTGGAATTGTGATCCTCCTGCCTCCACCTCCCATGTCACTGGGGTTAAAGGTGTGCTATATTGATATCTTCAAAAAGGGTTAAAGAAATTCAAAATCATATCTATACTTTTCTTACAGACACACTCTCTATAACTTTTCATCCAACAGCAAAGAAAGATTGGGAATGTACATGACAATTAATACCAAGTTAATCATATGAAGCAGACTCTCATAATTGCAATTCTTTTAATCAGTATTGATAGCATTTAAATTGTAAACAGTTTGATGACCCCTGAACATCATTTGTACCTCAAAGACATTAAAATCAATGCACTGAAAAAAAATGGAAGAGTCAAAGGATGTTCTAATATGCACTGGAGTCTAAAAGTTTTTGTACAGATACTCTTGGGGAATTAGTTACCAGAGAATTGAATATTGAACAGTCTGAATAAAAACAATATAAGGGAAAAAAAGAAGAAAAGAAAATAAGAATAGTGGTGATATTAAGTATAATTCTTTGATATCTGAGGAGAGGTTCTCTATCACAGAATAAGACTATATATTGTAACCACATGAGAAACACATGGAAATTACAAATGATAATTTATTGATCACAGAGAACTTTTGGGTTACAGTGTAAAAATAATTCTCCATTTAGAAATAAGTAAACCTTATTTTTGTGATGGTTAATAATTTTATTTTAAATAAATAATCAAGTAATCACAGATGTTTACAACTCCAAACCTTCTAACATTCAGTAAAATGTACTGTTCATGAGAAGAGAGAAGAGGACTAGGGAGGAGGCAGAAGGGGTTGCTGTTGTTGTCAGGTGCTGTTGAGTCTGATCCAACTCACAGCGACCCTATATGGTTTTCAATAGATGATTGTTTCAGGATTGCTTCAGGAATGGATTGCATATTTCTCCCATTTTTGTGATGCTGGGGATTGAATCAGGGTTCTCAGAGAATGTGGAAGCAGGACTATACCAACTGAGCTTAACCCCAGCCCAGTGTTTTTGTTATTGTCTGTCAGTTTGTCATACTGCTGTGGCTTGTGCATTGCTATTAGTCTGAAAGCTATGCTACTGGTATTACAGATACCAGCAGAGTCACCCATTGTGGACAAGTTTCAGCTGAGCTTCCAGACTAAGACAGGCTACAGAGAAGGACTTGGCAGCCCACTCCCAAAACAATTAGCCATTGAAAACACTATGGATAGCAGAGAAACATTTTTTGATACAGTGCTGGAAAATTAGCCCCCCAAGTTGGAAGGCACTCAAAAGAGTACTCAGGAAGAGTTGCCTCCTCCAGCCCAGTAGAAGAGGTTACAAGTGAAAAACTAAGCAAATAAGGTAATTTTTGTCATAAACAAGTGGGGCAAGTCAAATTGACCACTGAACTCCATTTGCACCCCCAAGTTATGAATATCAATGCACTGAAAAGAAAAAGGAAGTGTCAAAGGATGTTCTAAGCAAGTAGTTTGCTTTCCATCAGATTTATACCCATTAGAACTAGGTTTGCCTGCAGCTGTAGCCCTGTGGCATCTGATCCTGTCAGATCTCGGAAGCTAAGCAGGGTCAGCCCTGGTTAGTACCTGGATGGGAGACTGCCTGGGAACACCAGAAGCTGTACGCTTGGGAGAAGGACCTGGCAACCCCCTCCCAAAAATCAATCTGCCATTGAAAACCCTATGAACAGCAGAGAAGCACTGACAATAGTGTTTCCCCATTGTACAGAGGGTGGCTATGAGTCGGATACCGACTCGATGGCAACTAACAACAACAACACAACAGATCTAGGTTTAGTGACAAAAATTCCACAATTTACTGGTTGCCTAATAACACATGCCTGCAACTGTGCCACTGGATGGAGACCACCTGGGAACACCAGGTGCTATAGGCTTGGGAGGACCCAGCAACCCACTTGCAAAATACAATCAGACATTCAAAACCCTATGATTAGCAGGGAAGCACCATCCTGTTTCATCTGTTGTACATAAGGTTGCTATGAATTGTACATTGACTTGATGGCACTTAACAACAACAATGAGTGGAATGAAAAGATTTAAAAAGAGAGACTGAACTCTTCATAATTCTAAGAGTATAGAATCATTCAAGATGTCCATCAATGGATGATTGGATTAAAATACACAATATAGAATATTATGCAGCAGTAAAGAGTAATGAAATTATGCCATGTGCAACAAAATGGATGGAACTGAAAAATCACAATTTTAAGTGGAAAAACTCATAGTCAAAAAGAGAACACCACTTGTTCTCACTCATGTGAGAAGTAGATCTATTTTAAGGAAAAATATATTTATAATTACACACACACACACACACACACACACACACACACACACACTTTTCTTATACATGGCAAGTCACTCCCAAAAATAATCAGCCACTGAAAACCCTATGAATAACAGAGAAGCACTGGCCATGGTATTTTGCCTGTTGTGAGTAGGTCACTATGAGCTGGACATACACACACACACACATGCACACACACATTTTAGGATTAGAAAATACAGGGGACACAATAGGAAGGGGGAGGGGAATGGTGAAAGGGGCAGGGAGAACAACATAGTAGGGTAAAGGAGAGAAGAACTACAAAATACAGGATGTAATTCTATGGAAATCCCATAAAAAAATCCCACTATCCTGTAATGTAATTAAAAATACTTTGTATATTTTATAAATGTCTACAATAATTGGTGCATACTAATTAAAAGTTTTTGTATATTATTTAAAGAGATGAAAATGGTTGCAGTCTGATTTTAACAATTGTGCACTGTATATAGAAAGTGAATCATCACTCTATACCCCATTTTTGGGGTGCTGAGCATTGAACCTAGGTCCTCACAGAGTGTGGAACAGCACTGTACCAACTGAGCTAAACCCTAGCCCCATCAGTTCTTGTTGTTAGGTGCCACCCAATCTTATTTCAGGATTGCTTCTGGAGTGCATTGCCATGTCCTTCTCTCATTTTCACAGTGCTGGGGATGGAATCTTGGTCCTCAGACAGTGCAGAGCAGGGCTCTACCAGCTGAGCTTAAACCACAGCCCTGATCATAGGGTTGTTGTTGTTGTTGTTGTTGTTAGTGTGCCGTCGAGTCGGTATCCAACTCATAGCGACCCTCACAGGGTTTTCAATGGCTGAGTGCCTCGGGATTGCCTTGGGAATGGATTGCCAGGCCCTTCTCCCATTTTTGTGGTGCTGGGAATTGAACTCCGGGCCTCAGAGACTGCAGCGCAGCGCTCTACCCACTGAGCTAAATCCCAGCCCAATTTCTTGAGAAGTCTTGGTACGGCTTTACATAGTAGCTATACTTATTCACATTGCCACCAATACTGTGCAAGTATTTCCTTTTTGTCACATTCTGGCTAGCACTTAGTGTCTTTACATTTTTTGATAATAGCCATTCTTGGGGGAAAGTGATATCTCATTGTGATTGAAATATCATTTTCATTGATCCTTAGTGGTATTGGGCATTTTTTTAATGTATCTGTTGGCCGTTTGTATGTCTTCTTTTGAGAAATGTTTATTTAGAACTATTGATCATTTTGTAAGGAGTTATTTATTTATTTATTTAGGCTATTGGGTTTTTGCAGTTTTATGTATATTCTGGAAATCAATGC
This sequence comes from Pedetes capensis, assembly GCA_007922755.1. NCBI lineage: Eukaryota > Metazoa > Chordata > Mammalia > Rodentia > Pedetidae > Pedetes > Pedetes capensis. The sequence goes on from VMDO01017743.1 coordinate 14,739, forward strand.
CTTGTCAGATGTATTATGACGTTTGTCTCTACCCTCTGCTCACTGGTTCCTCTGCTGTGTAGAACTTTATTCATATATGCACAAAGAGCCATTCCAAAGTTTAAAGAAATATTGTGACTAATTGTTTTTATTTCTAGCTGCATCTATTTAGAGGGGGATAATCCAGAACAGAAGAACTTCTTAGACCAAATATTGAAGAAAAGGAGATTGACTACTGCTTTTCCTTTCATTATGAAAATAAACATTTTAGAGCAGAGCACAGTAAGGCAGGAAGATCGGAATACAAGGTCACCCTGAGCTACATGGTGACAACTTGTCTTAGGAAAATAAGGAAATAGGAATTATCATCACAAGTATGGTCTTGGAAATTAATTGTAATACAGAAATTACCATGGTTTTTCATGGATGGTAATATATCTATAAATAAAGAATACTAAAGCACCCTAAAAAAGGCAAATAAAAAAATACATTAGCCAACTACAAATAAATTATTATAAGGGAAATTTGTTGTTGTTGTTGTTTGTTGCCATCGAGTCTGTATCAGTCATAGGGACCCTATGTACAGCAGGCAAAACACTATTGTCATTGTCAGTGCTTTGCTGGTATTCATAGGGTTTTGAATGGCTGATTGTTTTGGGCGAGTGGGTTGCCGGGTTCTTCTCCTGAACCTACAGCACCTGGTGTTCCCAGGCAGTCCTCCATCCAAGTACTTACCAGGCCTGACCCTGCTTAGCTTCTGAGATCTGATGGGCTCAGATGCCACAGTGCTACTGCTGCAGGCAAGGGAAATTTAGGACTGCTGAAATATTAAAACTGGTATTAGATCTGAACTAGGATTTAATCTTGGGAATAGTAGTAGAAGAAAGAGTGTCTTATGGGTACATTAAAATCTCTTGAGAAATGGTCTGTACCTAAGTAGAAAATTCTGTGTTGGTAAGGGTAAAATCATCTGAATAATGCTGTAAACAGTATTATAAAAATATCTTATACACATGTCTTATGAATACATTATTTTCCTTTTTGAGAAATCACTAGATATTAAATGATTAGCTTAAGAGTGTACAAAATTTAGACTAAATCTTTGACTTTTAATTTGATGACTTTCTTGTTTTTCCTACTTCATTCCGAAACTACAAGGCATTTGACATAAATTTCTTCTATCTTACAATAGGGTATGTCAGGGTTGCTGAAAAAAATTACCTTATTCTGTATCCATGTTAACAAGACCGTCTTCTGCAGAGACATGGATGCAGGCAGAAGTCTTGAAACTCGTGTATTGGAAACAATGGACTTTATTACCAAACCTGAGGCAGAAAGCATGAGCTTCATGATCACATTAATTCCATTGGTCCTCATGTCTCATGAGAATAATGGGAAAAGACACAGGACAATACTCTACATGAAGTATGCTTTGGTCACCCCTGCAGAACAATGGGCTTAAGTGACCCCAATTTTTTTAAAGGAGATGATAGGAAATCTGTCCACTATTTGACTGGGAGGGAAGTATTATTATACTGATCAGTAAGCAAGTTATCCCTCTCACTGGGAAGAGATGTAGCATTTCTCTCTTCCAGTGATTTTTTTACTCAAACATCCTGAAAAAACACTCTAATGCAAAAGGTCATATAAGACTGGAAAAAATGTGAGAGACTCATTGAAAATTGTCTTTAAAATACTCATTTTATTAGATGACTTGCTGCTTTATACTGCACAGAGGACTTGAATATTGGAACAAACTTTGGGACTACTAGTTGCTAATTTGTGGATAATCTAAATTTGTGACAGTGTTTTTTCTTTTTTCTTTCTTTCTTTTTTTTTATTTTGACCCAGTGAATAAACTGAAGTAATCATAAAATCCAAATCAGAGGAATTTGTTGAGAAAAAGAGAAAAAATATGAAAGTAGTTTTGATCATGTTCTACGATTTTACAAATGTATTTTAGTCAATTGTAATAATCATCATCAGTGGTTTTGCCTGAAAAATCCTAAATAAGACATTATAAAAATTAGAAAAATTTAGGAAAAATGGTTGTTTTTGAGATATCTATATGTAACTTTCTGTCTTAAAGACTTCTTTACAGAAAGAATGAGTCTCATTTTTCCATCAATATTCATATACATATATACATATAAATATTCACATAATAATTTCACAGGCTGGAATTTGGCTCAGTTGCTAGAGAGCTGCAATGCAGTCTCAGAGGTCCCGAGTTCAATTGCCAGCACCGCAAATGTAGGAGAAGGCCCTGGCAATCCACTCACAAGGCAACCACGAAACAGTCAGCCATTGAAAACCCTATGAGGGTCGCTATGAGTCGGATACCAACTCGATGGCACCTAACAACAACAACAACAACAATAATTTCATAATATATTACCAGATTATTTGGTAAAGGAGTTTATTTCTTGTCACTCCTGGGACTTTTCTGCACATATGATTCTCCTTGCCTTTAGTTAGGAACATAAAAGTCACCTATTAATAATATACCACCATCTTTAACACTGTCTTGTGAAAGAACCTTGAATAACGAAGGTATTCTTTATCCTCACCTTCTCAGCTCTGAGTCTAGCACATGGTGGTCATTCAATTAAGAGCCACTAAAATTGCCCTGGCCAGAACTTCAATTACTATGTTGAATAGAATAGGAGAGAGAGGACATCCTTGTCTTGTTCCAGATCTAAGAGGAAATGGTTTTATTTTTTCTCCATTTAATATAATGTTGGCTGTAGGGTTGTCATAAATGGCTTTTATGAAATTAAGGTATTTTCCTGCTATACCTATTTTCTGCAGTGTTTTTATCATGAAAAGGTGTTGCACTTTATCAAAGGCCTTCTCAGCATCAATAGAGAAAGACATCAAAGGGATACAGATTGGCAAGGAAGAGGTCAAATTATCATTATTTGCAGATGATATGACTTTATACTTGAAATACCCCAAAACCTCAATCAGAAAACTTCTGGATCTAACTAATTCCTTCAGCAAAGTTGCAGGCTATAAAATTAACACACAAAAATCAATAGCTTTTCTATACACCAATTCCAAACAAGAAGAGAAGGAAATTTCAGGAAAGATACCATTCATGATAACTCACCAGAAAAATTAAATAACTTGGAATCAATCTAACCAAAGACACTTCAGATCTCTACAAGGAAAATTTCAAAACATTAAAGAAAGAAATAGCAGAGGACACTAAAAAATGGAAAAACCTCCCCTGCTCCTGGATAGGGAGAATTAATATTGTAAAATTGGCTATCCTACCAAAAGCAATCTATAGATTTAATGCAATACCCATTAAAATTCCACTGACTGACTTTACAGAAATAGAAAAAATGATCCAAAAATTCATATGGAACCACAAAAGACCACGTATAGACAAAACACTTTTAAGCTGCAAATGTAATGCAGGTGGAATCACAATCCCTGACTTCAAACTATACTACAGGGCAGTAGTTGCAAAAACAGCTTGGTACTGGCACAAAAATAGGCCCGAAGACATCTGGAACAGAATAGAAGACCCAGATATACCTCAACACACCTATAGCCACCTTATTTTTGACAAAGGAGCAAAGCAAGTAAACTGGAAAAAGGACAGCCTCTTCAACAAGTGGTACTGGGAAACATGGTCATCCACATGCAGAAAAATGAAAGTGGATCCGCATCTCTCAGTATACACAAGAGTTAACTCAAAATGGATAAAAGATCTCAACATAAAACCAGAAACTTTAAAACTCATAGAAGGCAAGATAGGCAATACACTCCATCATATAGGCATAGGAAAGGATTTCCTTAATAGGACTCCAATTGCTGAAGAAATTGCAACAAGAATAGATAAATGGGATCACATGAAATTAAAAAGTTTCTGCACAGCAAAAGAAACAATTAACAGAGTCAAGGAAACCCCCACGGAACAGGAAAAAATCTTCACATTTTATACATCAGACAAAGGTCTAATTACTAGAATTTATAAAGAACTCAAGAAAAAAACTCCCCCAAAACCAAAAACCCAATACACAAATGGGCAAAGGAACTGAGTAGACAGTTCTCAAATGAAGAGGTCCATAAAGCCATGAAACACATGAAAAAGTGCTCAACATCCCTAGCCATTAGGAAAATGCAAATCAAAACAACTCTGAGATTTCACCTTACACCAGTAAGAATAGCCAAGATCAATAAAACAAACAACAACAAATGCTGGCGAGGTTGCGGAGAAAAGGGAACACTCTTACATTGTGGGTGGAGCCGTAAATTGGTGCAACCACTGTGGAAATCAATATGGAGGTGCCTCAAAAAACTAAAAATAGGTCTACCATATGACCCAACTATAACACTATTGGGAATTTACACAAAGGGAGATGGGTCATCATACCACAGAGACACCTGCATCTCTATGTCCAATGCAACACTTTTCACAATAGCAAGGATATGGAATCAACCGAAGTACCCTTCATCAGAAGAATGGATAAAAAATTATGGTATATATACACAATGGAATACTATTCAGCAATCAAGAAAAATGAAATAAGGTCATTTGCAGCAAAATGGATGGAATTAGAGGAAATTATTTTGAGCGAATGAACACAAACTCAGAAAGAGAAACAACACATGTTCTCATTCATATGAGGGAGCTGATTCAAAATTACAAGAAGGAAAAATCCTATTCAGAGGCAGGATCATAATAAAAGGGGGGGAGATAAGAATGATCTCAATATAAATGGACTGGAAATCACATGTAATTGTTCTAATAAGATAAAATCAAGGGCCACTACAGGGAAAGTTTCTATCTTAAACAGAACTGGAACCCAAGGACATATAGAAAAAAACTACTAAGTAAAAGATAGGGAAGACTTAGACGGGAAACTTAGATGGGAATGGTGGGAGGGGGGTAAGTATAGGGGAGGGTAGGGGGTAACCTCTATGAATAATGTGTATGAAAATGCATATATGAAAATGTCACAATGAAAAGCATGTCAAAATGAAGACATTAAGATGTACATTAAAAATTTCTAATAAAGAAGCCACAAAAATAACTTATGAAAATAATTAAAGGACACAGCAGATGAGAATTTTGTATGTGCAGCTATATTTTGAAATAATAAGAGCTAATATGACCTAAAGTACAATTTCAAGCATTCATCTACTCAGTAGAAAAAAATTAAATTCCACTCAGCAATTTCACTTTGTATATTTTATCTTCTGAGCACTTGATTTAATTGTGCATTTCAGTTTTTGGAGATTTTATGGTAGGTAGGAATGGTAATTTTAGTTTCTATTGTTCCTGGTCTTCCTTCCCTAACTTGTAATTCTATAATATCTTCCCTGTCACCACATGGCACTTTACCTCTGTGTCTTCATATCTTGCCTTCATAATAATAATCATATTGAAATAAGTTCTTTCTCAATAAGTTTGAAATAATATAATGGAATATTATAGATGATGGCTTAAACAACACATTTTTATTTTTCACAATTCTGGAGACTTAAGGAGTCCAAAATTAAGGTGTTGAAAATACCCATCCTGGTTTGTAGAAGTTTATCTTCCTATATGATCAAGATCAAAATCATCCTCCATGTCTCTTCTTATAAGGACACTGATCCATTTCCTAGGAGCTCCATTATTATGGCCTCATTACCACCCCAAAGTGTTTTATAATAATTATTGCATTGGAAATTAGTATATCAAGTTATAAATTTTTGTGGTTTATAAACATTCATTCCATAACAGAGATCCATCTCACTGTTCATCTTAACTCTGTTACTTCTGCAATTACCTTTTTTCCCAAATAAAGTCACTTGCTATCATATTGGGAAATAAAACCTCAAAGTATCTTCCTGGAGGACAGAAATGATCCCATAAGAGCATGTGCATAAAGAAGATTATAAATGAAGGTTAATCTTAAAAACGTTGGTAGAAATTATGATTGTCTTTCTAATATCCTTTATACTTCTCCACCATTCATATACACTTTTTACTGTGACATCAATCATAATCCCCAAACATGGTCACGTTGTTTTGGTTCTACACAGATATTGTATAAGTTGTGTTAGTCTTAAAAAGTAAAGTCAAGTAATGGTACATTTTGGTGTTATTGATGGCACTTTCACTGCTAAAAGAAATACCATATAGTGAATATTCAAGTCCCATTTTATGCAAACTGAAATACAAACCATGCTATTTCTATACTCTTGCAAAATGCTTATGTCTTAAAAAATGATCTCTCTCTCTCAAACACGCACACACACACGCGCACACACACACACACACACAGAACTTGTCTTTTGTAACACAGATTCAATCAAGAGTAGATCAAAATCATTTGGAAAAAAAAATGCATTAGAACTGAAAACTTAGGGACATTTTTCTTACCATTATTTTATTCCCTAAACAGTCCAGCCTAACAACTACCTACATAACAGTTACATTGTGTTAGGCATTATGAGTAATCTAGAGATGGTTTAAAGTATATAGGAGGATATATATAAATTATATACAAATGCTATACTATTTTATATAAAGGACTTGAGTATCCATAAACTTTTGTTACATAGAGAGTCCTGGAAAAAATGCCCTATGAATACTGAGGGTAAAGTGTATGTGTATGTGTATATACACAAAAATCTGTGTGTGTGTGTGTGTGTGTGTGTGTGTGTGTGCAAGCGAGAGAGAGAGAGAGAGAGAGAGAAAGAGAGAGAGAGAGAGAGAGAGAGAGAGAGAGATCTTGGAATGAACTACATTCATCTACTTTAAAGATAGTGGAAATTTTAGATCAGACTTCAATATACTTTTCCTATTGCCAACAGTTTTATTAGACAGAACCTATTATAAGTATAATTTTTTCCAAATAAAATTATGTACTTAAAATAAGTGTAATATGAATGTATTTTTCTTCTTCATTGCATTAAAACCCGCTTTGTGATTAATAAAGAACAATTAATAGTCGACATGCAGGTATTACTTTTCCATTCTTTCTCATACAGGATTTGTATACCTCAACTGACAAGTAACTGAGAACTCAGGAATTCACCCGGATACTTACTAATCCTGAGGCTATGAAACCTCAAAAGTTTCTTTCAGAAAATTAGGTATACTGATGAAATTTCTAAAAAGATATGTGCTCTGCTTCCCATTCCATTAATCTCACGAAATTCTTTATATTTGGTATAAAACTCTGTTGTTATGGTGAGTACAGTGGGGTGAATTTGATGTGGATTAGAAAAGATATTTCATAGATGAAAAGAAGTCTCAGCCTATTAACACTCATTAGAAGCATAAGTATATGAACTGAATTGGTTTGGAAACACAAAGATGATTGTGATTATCTTACCAGGTTAGGTTATTCCATGACAACAAACCAAACACTCCATGTATTAATGTAAATATATTGTATATATTCCATCTGTTTGTCGAAGACACAGATGTATAGAGACTCCACCTACTTTTTATATTGCCACTTCACCAAAAGGTTTTGGCCTTTCTGATGTCAGAGAAAGAGCATAAGTAAACACACAGTAGATTATGAATGCTTCCTTTACAAATGGTACAAATAATCTTGAAGATATGATTTTATATGTCTTGTTGTTGTTGTTGTTAGGTGCCGTCGAGTCAAGTGCGACTTGTAGCGACCCTATGTACAGCAGATCGAAACACTTGCCGATTCTGTGCCAAGCAAAGATCTTATTTATGTTTAAGCCCATTGTTGCAGACACTGTGTCAATCCAGCTGGTGGAGGGTTTTCCTCTTTTGCGTTGACCTGCCACTCTCCCAAACATGATGTCCTTCTCCAGGGATTGTTCTCTCCTGACTACATGTCCGAAATATGTAAGATGCAGTTTGGCCATTTTTTCTTCCAAGGAGCACTCTGGTTGTACTTCTAGGACAGATTTGTTGGTTCTTTTGGCAGTCCCTGGTATATTCAATAGACGTCTCCAGCACCACAATTCAAAACCATCAATTCTTTCTCTGTCTCTCTCATTCAATGTCCAGCTTTCACAACCATATGATGCCACTGAAAATACCATGGCATGAGTCAGACGCACCTTCGTCTTCAATGTGACATCTTTGCTTTTCAATACTCTAAAGAGATCTTTTGCCACAGCTTTTCCTAGAGCAATGCATCTTTTGATTTCTTGACTTCTGCTTCCATGGGTGTTGATTATAGAGCCAAGCAAAGCAAAATCTTGGACAACCTCAATCTTTTCTCCATTTAATGTGAAGTCGCGTGCTGACCCAGTTGTAAGGAGTTTTGTTTTGTTGATGTTTAGTCATAACCCATATTGAAGGATATGATCTTTGATCTTCATCAGTAACTGTTTTAAATCCACTTCACTTTCAGCAAGCAAAGTTGTGTCATCTGCATAACGTAGGTTGTTAATGAGTCTTCCTCCAATCTTGATGCCATGTTCTTCCCCATAAAGTCCAGCTTCTTGGATTATTTGCTCAGCATATAAATTGAAGAGATAGGGTGAAAATATACAGCCCTGACACACACCTTTCTCAACTTTAAACCACTCAGTGTTTCCTTGTTCTATTGGAACAACTGCCTCCTGGTTCATGTACAGATTTCTCATGAGCACAATTAGGTGTTCTGGTATCCCCATTTTCCGAAGTGTTATCCATAATTTGTTATGATCCACACAATCAAATGCTTTTGCGTAGTCAATAAAACATAGATAGACATCTTTTTGATATTCTCTGCTTTCGGCTAATATCCACCTGACATCAGCAATGATGTCCCTAGTTCCCCGCTCTTTTCTGAATCCCACTTAATTTTCCGGTAATTCCCTGTCTATATACTGCTGCAGTCGCTTCTGAATGATCTTGAGTAGAATTTTGCTGGTGTGTGATATTAATGATATTGTCCGATAGTTTGCACATTCAGTTGGATCCCCTTTTTTGGGAATAGGCACAGATATGGATCTCTTCCAGTCAGTTGGCCAAGTAGCTGTTTTCCAAATCTGTTGGCATAAACATGTTAACACCTCCAGTGCTGCATCCGGATATGTCTAGATAAGGAAAATGACTGGAAATAGTAAAGAACACTATCTACTATAGTTTGTATGAAAATAAATTTAAATTTTATTTGCTCTCAAATTGCCTTATATTTAATACATAGTTTCTTAGTTAGTTGCCCTGATTTTGTTTTTGTTGTTGTTGGTATTGGGGTTGCACCCAGGGCCTCACACCTGCATGCTTTGCAAGTGCTGGACCATTGAGCTGCACTCCCAGCCTTTTTTTTTTTTTTTTTTTTTTTTTTTTTTTTTGAAACAGGGTCTCGCTAAATTACTCAGACTGCGTCTGGTCTCGAACTTGCCATCCTCCTGGCTCCACCTCCCAAGCCCCTGGGATTACAGGTGTGAGCCACCATGCCTGGCCAGTTGCCCTGATTTTAAAAGTGATATCTTTTAATTATCAATTTCCTTATGCTTTGTTTCTGGTACACAAAAATGTGTTTACTTGTTTATGATTGTTTTTTCAGCCTCCTTATTAAAAGTACTTTATGTATTCTAATATTTGTTATATCATTTTCGGCTTTGTATGAGAATGAAACTGCAAAGCATAAATAATAAAACTTTTGTATCTTATAAGCACTATAAATTATTTTATTTTTTATATAATATGGTGGCTAAGACTCCCAATGATATGTTGATTAGAACAAGTATTAATATAACTGTCTTCTCCTAATTAATTAAATTTTTATTTACTTATTTGTATGTTTGTTTCTTTGTTTAAAACAGAGTTGCATTGCAAAAACCAAGCTTGCATGAGACTTTTGAACCTCCTGATTCAGCCTCCTGAAAGATGGGATCACAGGTGTGCATCACCATACCTGGTCCTTTCTCATAAATTTAAAAAAGAATGCTTTTCATATTTTAAGGTCTATGTCATGTTAGCCATGGATTTACAATAGATCTTATTAGATTAAGAAAAGTAGTTTTTGTCATGTTGTTAGGTGCCACCAAATTGGGTCTGGCTCATAGTCTTAGTGTTTTCATTGGCTGATTGTTTTGGGATTGTTTCCAGAGTAGATTACCATGTCCTCCAGCTCTTTGCAGTGTTGTGGATAGAACCTGGGTTCTCAGAGTTTGCAGAGCAGTACTCTACCAACTGAGCTAAAACACAGCCCCTTTTGTCATGTATATTTTTTCATAAAGTTTGTCATTTTTATGCCCCATACCCCTATTTATTTTTCTCATTATAGTAAATTATATGAAAATATTCTCACAGTAATATAAATTGAAATACAATGTAACTGAGATACACTGATAATCACCATTCACTACTTTTCAAAATTGGTTCTCAACAGTTTTTCTCAGGTAGAAAGTTGAGAATAAATCAAGATCACCTCTTCTCCAGAAAAAAGTTGGGGGGTTACCAGACAGTGGTCATTGAATCCTCAGGATACTTGTTGGGCCAACAAAATTAATTCAAATGTATCAGAAGATTATTATAATCTTTCTTCTATTCTGTATCACAGTCAGTCACAATACCAAGATACAACATCAGTGTTATTATCTAATCCTTAAGATGTTCTTAAGTAGCACTAAACACACCATGGTCCATGATTTATGTGGATAGCAGAGTAGGACTCTGGAACTATAGTTATATCATAAAATTTGCCTCATCACAATCCTTTGTTTTTTCATTAAAAGGATTGTTTTGAACTTTAAATAGTATTATAACAGAAGTTATTTTGCTTTGATGTATTATTTAACATCTTGCCTTTCTATACCTTTTGATAATAGGTACTTCTCAGTTACTAGTTTGCATCTTTGTTTTATTTCAACTTTTAGAAAGAATTCTTCTAATATTTCACAAAATTACCATGTTTGCTCAAATATTTATGATTTTAGCTAGATTGTTTAATACAAATTTATGTTTATTTTTAGTTTATTTCAATTCATTGCAATGACTTATATGTTTTATAAATTGGGCTCATTCAGTCAACTTATTTTGCACTTACTTTGATCTGTATATGTGCTTTTGGGATGAGGAAAGAACTCATGAAAGCATTGCTTTAATTTCTCTATGATTATTTTTCCTTCATCCAAACTATTGCATTAATATCACATGTAAGTAAGATTTTGCTAAAGATCATGCAAGAACAACTGAAGCAGAATAGTGACAGGGAACAGCCAGAAAATCAAATTGGCTTTAGAAGAGAATGTAGAATCAGGGACATCATTGCTGACATCTGATAGATTTTGGCCAAAAGCAGGGAATACCAGAAAGTTGTCCATGTATGTTTTATTGACTATGCAAACACATTTGACTTTGTGGATCACAGAACATTATGGATAACAGTGCAAAGAATGGGAATAACAAAGTACTTAACTGGACTCATGAGAAATCTGTACGTGCACAAGCAGACAATAATTCAAGCAGAACAAGGAAATATTCACTGGTTCAAAGTCAGGAAAGGTGTGTGTCTGGGCTGTATTCCTTAATCATAGCTCTTCAATCTCTATGCTGAGCTAATAATCTGAGAAGGTGGACTTTATAAAGAAGAAGGTGGCATCAGGATTGGAGGAAGACTCATTAATAACCTGCATTAGGCACAAGACACAACTCTGCTTTCTGAAAGTGAAGAGGATTTAAAATATTCATTGATGAAGATCAAAGAACACAGCCTTCAGTATGGACTGCACCTCAACACCAAGAAAACAAAAATTCTTACAACTAGGTCAATAAGCAATTTCATGATAAATGGAGAAAAGATTAAAGTGTATAAGATTTTGTTTTCTTTGGTTTAAGGATCAACACCTATGGAAACAGTAATCAAGAAACCAAAGGACACATTGCATTGGGATAAGCTGTTGCAAAAGACCTCTTTAAAGTGTTGAAAAGTAAAGATGTCACATTGAAGATCAAGGTAAACCTGAATTATGTCATGGTATTTTCAGTTGCATCATATGCTTATGAAAGCTGAATGGTGAATAAGGGAAATAGAACAAGAATTGATGTTTTTGCACATCAGTGCTGGAGACAAATATTGACTCTACCATGGACTGCCAAAAGAACCAATAGATCCATCCTAGAAGAAGGGCAACAAGAGCGTTCCTTAGAAGCAAGGATGATTATAATGTATCTTATGAATTTTGAACATGTAGTTGAAAGGGACCAATCCCTGGAGAAAGACATCATGTTTTGGAGCATGGCAGGTCAGCAATAAAAGGAAGACTCTCAACTAGATGGACTGACATAATAGCAGCAATAATATGCTTAAGCATAAAAAAGTTCATGTGTATGGCAAGGTGTCAGGTACTGTTTTCTTCTGCTGCACATATGGGTCACTATGTGTTGGTCCCAATTCGATGTCACTTAACAACAAATGATGGTTTAAAAACAACAAATACAAATATGTATTTGGCCTTCATTTTGCCATGTGTTTAAAATTTGAGCTGAACTCAATTGTATGTTGTAACAGCTAGGATAACTTATGTAAATTATACTTCTCTGTCATTTTCAAGCCAAAATTTCTGTCTGTTGGAGGAAAGAAAGGTGTGGCTTAAATATTATCCTAGCTAGATCGTAGGTCCTAAACCAGACTAGTTCTTTCAACCTGATATAATTACAATATAAGCTAAAAGAGTAAAATTCTGTTATGGAAAGATAGAACCAGGTTTGCCTTCAAACACAAATTCAGAAAGCTTTACTTACTCTGCTTTGCTGAATCAAAAGTTACAGCCTATACTTCACATCTTGCTGTCTTTATTCATTTTTCAGTAACTATCACCATTTCCTCCACAACAAAACATGTAGAAGTTGAACTCAACATCACACATATTTTGCAAGTGCTTTACCACTGGGCTGGAATTCCAGCTCTTTTCTTTTGAATATTTTATTTTGAGTCAGGGTCTTCCTAAGTTACACAGCCTGCCTCTTGCCGAGCACTTCTGATCTGCCTGCCTTAGCCTTCAGAGTCACTGGGATCATAATCGTGCACCCAGTTTGTCACCAGTTTTTTGAACAAATGAATCTAAGAAGCATATCCTGTATATAAGCCTGTATACTTTGGATTTTTCCTGGCAGATCCACTTTAAGATCCAGGTCCCAAGAAGACACTTCATTTATAGTGGACACCACCTGTAACTTAATTTAAGAAAACAAAAGTATGTGAAGATAGAGACTGTCTAAAAGTAAAAGATGCTGGTGAAAATAGTAACTAAGGCAACAGCAGTAATGGGAGAACTGTTCCCTAAAATCTACAGATGGCCACCTTAAATAAATATTCCAATTTTCTGCAACTAAATTGGCTACTGCACATCCAGAAGGAATGAATTGACAGATATCAACTTATCATAATAACTGTTTCTGCCATTCTCTGGGATGTTGTTTTGGGTTATAACAACCCAAATCTGACAACTTTCCTCATCATTTATACATGTCACTCTGACACGCTATGTTAACATAGCAGTATATAGAAATTCCTTATATATATGTTCTGTCTATCTGGATTTTAATGTCCAGGAAGGTAGGTACAACATCTTATTAAACACTGATAACTTAGCACATAATAGTATCTGGTGGTAGAAAATCAATATAACAAAAATCAAGAAATGAGAGTTCAATAGGAATTTAGATTTTGATTTAAGGTGGTCGCTGCTAAATTGTGTGAACATACATAGATGCCATTTTCCTCCACAGGTCTCAGATTTGAATATAAAATTGGGAAAGTTGATATCAATTTTGAAATTAGTTTTAGAAAATATCTGACAGCATTTATTATGGAAGAGTAATTTACACTAACTCTATGAGTTAAAGTATGTTGTTGTTGTTAGGTGCTGTCGAGTCCCTATGTACAGCGGACTAAACACTACCCAACACTGTGCCATGCCTGGCACTACTGTCAGTGCTTATCTGCCATTTATGGGTTTTCAGTGGCCGCTGGGAGTTGGCTGCTGGGTCCTTCTCCCAAGCCTACAGCACCCAGTACTCCCAAGTAGTCTCCCACCCCAGAACTAACCAGGCCTGATGCTGCTTAACTTCAAATTTCTGACCAGATTGGATGCTAGGGTGGTATGGGTGTAGACTGTGCTAGAAGAAGCAAAACATGTAAAAATAAGCTTATGCCACAGAGTTTTCTTTGGTTTCAGACTTTTTTCTCTTCTATCTAACTTCTTGAGCAGCTCTACACTAGCTATGTACTTGTTTACTCAGTTTGAGGGTTTGTAATCTTCAAACATGGATAGTTACTGATAAATCTGAGTGAACTCTTCAGAGGATAAAATATTAAGGGATTCTGAAGTTTACATTCTAACTGAGCTGGTGACACAAATATATCTCTTCCTTAATTCAATTTTTGTTTTTCATAGAAATATTATGAACTCATTCTATTCTCTTCCTCTATAAATGTGACATTTTAGATACTTCAAATAATAGAGTCCTGTAGTACTTGTTCAATGACTGGTTCATTTCATGTAGTATAATGTCCCTTAGGCTTGTTCATTTTCTATAAATATTACACTTTTCTTCTTTTTTAAAGGAGAAATGTTTTTATATTTGTATACACACATATATGTATAGATACACATATTCTTTACCCACTTATTTCCTGTTGCACAATGGTGGGAATTGAGAAAATGGGTTATTCAATGTTTTAGCTATTGTGATTTCCATGCTTTTTCCAAAAAGCATGAATAACTGAGTGTATTCAACCATACTCAGTTTATAAAAGAGCAAATGCATGAATAGAACAGTTCGTCCTATAGCTTGTTTAAGGATCTGGCAACAGAGAAAGTTGAGAGAAGGCAGACAAACTTAGTCTTGTAAGAATGAGAATCTAGGGACTCCAGAATCAACATAGTGTTGTACTCATGCTTAGAAATGTGCATCATAGAAACTCCAGAGATCTTCCAGACTATGTTTAACATCAAGGTCAACTGTGCTGAGGTAGTTTTTGTTCTAAGTAGTCATTTACATTGGTTCTTTTGTGTGTGCATGATATTTATTCAAATTGTGAATCCCTGGAAATCCTTAAAGCCACTTGACATTTCTTACCCATTTTCTCAATTCCCACCATTGTACCATCATTTACACAAGGAATACACTTGCCATACAAAGAATTCATCATTGATTTGTGCTAAGTCCAATTTAGGTTTATCACAAAGGTTGATAAGATTACTATCTACCAAGGTGTGGTAAAGTGTTTTTGGCTATATATTACATTGGAGGAATGTGCAGGATGGATGTTGTGGGACTTCTCTTCCCTTTGGAGCACCAATATCTTTCTTTTCTATCTGTTTAGACTTTAATTTATCTTTTTCTTTATGTCTCTCATGGTGACAAAAGCAAATGCCACACTCCTGTTTCTTCCCACTTTCCATATTTTGAGTCTAATGCATTATGCAAGAGTGAATATAAGAGTGAAAGTATGTCTTCAAAGTCTTGATGTCCGTTCTTTTATACACACACATTTGCATACACAAGTGGGATCATTTGACGACATGGTATTTCTAGCTTTATTATATGATGGATCTCAGAGCATGTCCTATAAGAACTTCTCTACTCTCTATTCCTGTCAATATTGTATAAATGTCCTGATTTCTCCACACCCTCAACCACACTTATTACATCTTATATTTTTGATAATAGCCATCCTAACAGGAAGGGATTGATAATATATTGTAGCTTTGATCTGTATTTTTCTGAAGGTTAATGATGTTGGGTGGTTTTCAAATACCTGAGCCCACTTGTACATTGTTTTTTGGAGAAATATCTATGTACATCTTTTGTTTATTTGGAAAAATAGATTATTTGATTTGTGATATTGAATTATAGGAGATTCTATTATTTTGGGAGAATAATCTCTTCCCAAATAATTGGTTTGCAAATACTTTCTCCTATTCCATAGGATAGCTTTTCACTTTATTTTCTTTGCTGTGCAGAAGCTTTTTAGTTGTATTCAGTTTCATTTGTATATTTTTTATTTTTTTTGCCTGTGCTTTTGGTGTGAAATCATTGTCAAGACCAATCTCAAGAAGCTTTTTCAATCATATGAAATACTTGAAATAGACAAACTTATAGACACAGAGAATATTAGTGGTTGCCATGAGCTGGAAGTGGGAGTTATTGCTTAATGGGTATAAAGTTAATGTTACATAGGATAACTTCCAGAAATGTTTTGTATAACATGTACTTGTATTTATGAAAACACTATTTGTACACTTTAAAGTATAATAAGAGG
The DNA here is from genome assembly GCA_007922755.1 of Pedetes capensis. Classification (NCBI taxonomy): domain Eukaryota; kingdom Metazoa; phylum Chordata; class Mammalia; order Rodentia; family Pedetidae; genus Pedetes; species Pedetes capensis. The sequence continues at coordinate 30,920 of VMDO01017743.1, forward strand.
ATAGATCTCATTTTAAGTGATCTCACTCATTTTAAGTATTTGTCTATAAAAAAAAACAGAAAGAGGCAAACAAAACACAAACCCAAAGAATAAATGGAAATTTTTAAATGTAATGGATATGTTTAGTACCTTCTTTATGATGATGCTACCACAAGGATAGTCTTATGGACAAACTCATAAAATGTGTACATTAAATATGAGCACATTTTGTATATCAATTACATTTCAGTTAAACTTATAATAGTTGCTTTGAACTGAGAAGTAAAAATATAATATCATAGAAAATTATTTATCTCTATTGATGAAACTTATGTGCTTTCATCACAAAGGATAAACCAAATGGGGACATGGTCTGGGAAGTTCCTCTATACACAGATTCTCCTAATTAATGATGTAGTTAATACATATAATCATTACCCACCTAACTTCTCTAATGACTCATTGTCATGGTTATGATATTTTATACAAATGTTACCATATTTTTGCATTTAATTATATCTTCAAAATAATTATTTCCATTTATCAATGAGGAAATTGTTACTTAGATATATAATGTATTTAGTACACTGTGGAGCTAGGAGGCAAACCCACGTATGACTCTACAGGCTATTCTTGATTTATATGGTTGGACTGAATGATTTGAAGACACCACAGCTTGCTTTGAAGGCAAAGGTTGCTCATGAACATATTTTTGGTAGAAGTAGGTCTTTTTACTGGTTTTCTTGCTGCCTACTTACTTTCAAAAAATGTACTGTTGATTGTTCATAGCTTCAGAGAAAATCACTTTTCCACAAAGTGCCCATTATAGCATGTCAATGAATGTGATAACATGCATAATTTACCTCAGGGGAATATGTAATTAGAAAATTAACTTTTTGCTTTTTTCCTGTTAATCAGTTATAGAAAATGACAGAAGAATAATACATTAGCAACTGTGTCTACTGTGCTCTTGTGCTTTTAATTTTTTAGTTACTAGATAGAAACAAAATGCCCAAAGACATGAGGCAGAATCTGTTAAACAGAGATGACATTTCACATAGATAGGGTGACCTATTTCCTATGCCTTTCATCAGCTTTACAAAAAGTTCTTTTAAAAGTATCTATTGAAGGTTAATATTTTACTCAAATGAAGACAGAATGCAAGATTCTATTATTAACTCTAAAAACCATCCTTTGTTTTCATAAAGCATGGAATTTGTATAACATACATATGTGCTATGAGACAAAGGCATGACAATTTACTCCCAAGGCAATCCCAAGGAAAAAAATCAGCCATTGAAAACCGTACGAGGGCTTCTATGAATTGGACATTACTTGATGGTATCTAACAACAAAATCAACATATGTGCTACCTTGAAAGTGTCAGGAACATGTAAAGTATATAGATCCTGAAAAGTTGAGAGGGACCAGTAGCTCCACTACCAGACCCTTTCCTCCCCTACAAATGTGAAGTTGCTTTCTAATGTCCAAGGGGAGCCTAGTTCTCTAAACTACAAGAAAGCAGAGCCCTTCTCATCATTGAAAACTTCCAATTCTAGATCTCTTAGATGATCATCAGCATTGACTTTGCATCTCCAAATCACTAGTACTAGTGTTATGCATACAATTTTTGACACTTCCTTAGAGATGCAATCATGTCAGAGAAGGCAGAAAAATATGGAATATATTAAAATTATACATGATACAGGGAGAGGGGAATTGCATTGAACTTACTCTGCAGACTAATTGACATTTTCCCTTGTCTGGTTTGGAGCATATCACTTGTGTTATCAGAGCCTTACTGGTTCTGTTTGCAAAATGGGATTATTATGTGCCCTACATTCTTCAAAGAATTTCTAAAGTGATCAACTGGATAAATGTAAACATAATCACATATCAGTGTTACAATTCTAACTGTAAGTGTATGAAAGTAAAACATTGTTATTCTTACCTGTTTGTATACTTCAGAGTTCAAATTTTGTTTTTCATAGCAATCCTGAGGTAAAGGAAGAATTTATTAAATTTCTCATTTCTAAATTCCTTATGAAGGTAACACTTAAAATGTTCTAAAATAATTTTCTGTAGTAGGTTAGCTCAGGGATCACTCATATATAGCCCTTGACCTTGAAATCATTATCTTTCCAATTTACTGCTTAATCTCCATTTCTGGCAGGCTGACCAACATCCTCAAAAGATCTGTTGTCTCCTAATACCTGGAGTCTCTAAATGTTATTTTGAACAGAAAAGTGACTTTTTTTGTGAATGGTTAAGTTAAAGATCTTGAGATGGAGCAATTATCCCAACTTATCAAGTTTGGACTTAAATGCAATCACAGGGTCTTTATAAGAGATGTCAGAGGGAGATTTGACACAGACAGAAGTGAAGAAACCAGTGTGACCATGTAGGCAGAGAAGGAATAGTGGCAAAGCTGGAAGAGGCTAGGGGCAGATTCTCCCCTAAATGATTTAGTGTTATCCCTTGATCTCAGCACAGGGAGACTGATTTCACACTCTGGCCTCCAGAACCATGAAGGAATAAATGTGGGCTGTTTAAAGTTGACAAGTTTGTTATCATCTCTGGCAGCAGCAGCTGTGTGAAACTAATACAACTGCCTCTCTCATCATTCCAAAGATAACCCTGAATAAGAGGGGTTCTAAAACTTTCAACTCCCTTTAATCTCTCTGCTTTCCTTCCCCCTTACAAGTCATCCTGAGACCTTACAAAGTGTAGTACTGCCTTCAAAATGATAGACTATGGGAGAAATTATCATCTGTCCTGAATATTACCTTGCATTCTGGGCAATTTATGAAACAAAAGGAAAATTTGCCATTGGTGAGGACTGCTTGAGTTCCATGAATTGTAAAGTAAACCATGGAGTTTCCTAAATAGGATCTTGTTAAAAATACTTCCATTTCTCCATTGAGGTTCTTTCCTTTTTGTTTCTAAAGTGATTTATATACTTTGTCTCTCAGTGGATTCTCTTAACAAAGTTGAATGGACAGGTAGAAGATTAAGTCCCTTAGGAATTTCCTTTCATGTTTTCAGTTAATTAAAAAAAGCAATTTCATTGGATACTTGGCATACCTATTAGTATTGGAAAACCAAGCAAATCCAAATAATTTAAACCAAAGAATTCTTAATGCTACAGTATTAAGAGAAATAATAGATGGGATATTTTTTAAAGAAGTTACAACACATAGTATGCAGCAAAAGAAGTAGGTTAAAAGAAAACAATTTTGTTCACATTAACAAACTCTACACTATTGTCTGAGAGACTTTTTTTTTTTTGTATAGATTGATATGGGCTGGGATTTAGCTCAGTTGGTAGAGCACTGCTCTGCAGTCTCTGAGGTCCCAAGTTCGATTCCCAGAACCACAAAAATGGGAGAAGGACGTGGCAACCCACTCCCAAGGCAATCCTGAAACAATCTGCCATTGAACACACTACGAGGGTCGCTATAAGTCGGACACTACTCGACGGCATCTAACAACAATAACAGTATAGATTGATATGCTGCTGGTTTTTCCATTCTTTATAATTTCCTTTGATGTGTCAAAGGTTTTTTTGATTTAATGTTATCCTGTTCATCAATTTTTGTTTTTGTTTCCTGAGGTTCTAGGGTCATATCAACACCCCCCTAAAAAAAATTCTTTGCCCAAGCAAGCATCCTGAAGTGTTTCTCCTGTTTTCTTCCAGTAGCTTCATATTTGCAGGTCTTATATTTAAGTCTATAATCTATTTTAAGAGATTATTTGTTAATGCTTTTATATGGTACAGTTGCATTCTTCTGCATATAGATATCCAGTTTTCCAGGCAAAATTTAGTGAAGAAAATGGATTTTCTCTATTGTAGGTTCTCAGTTCCTTAACAAACTTGATCGGCTGTAACAGTGTGGAATTATTTCTGGGCTCACTATCCTGTTCCTTTGGTCTCTGAATCTGTTTTTATGCCAATGCAATGCTGTTTTAGTTACAATAGATTTGAAACAACTTTTTCAGTCAGTCAGTGTAAATCCTCCTGCTTTGTTCTTCTAGTTGAGATTGCTTTAGCTATTCAGGATCTTTTGTAGTTCCATATGAATTTTATGATTATTTTTCCTATTTCTGTGAAGACTGACATTGGTTTTTATTCGCCTTGTATCAAAATCTTGGAATAGCAAAGAGTTCCATTAATTTCCTGAAATTTAGTAAGTTTAAGTAAAAAAGAATTGAGGGAAGGATAACTTTTACATAGAAAAGCATAAGACATTTTATTAGTATTGGCACAAACACATATTCACACTTCTCACTTCTTTGTTTCTATGAAAAAAGGTGGCAACATCTCTAAATAACAGTTCAAATTATTGTTGTTATGTGCCATCCAGCAGGTGTCTGATGCATAGCGACCTTACATACAATAGGTAAAACACTATTGATAGTGCTTTTCTGCTATTCATAGGGTTTTCAGGGCTAATTGTTTTTTCGGAGTAGGTTGCTATATCCTTCTCCCAAGCCTACAGCACCTGGTATTCCCAGGCAGTGTCCCATCCAAGTACTAACCTGGCCTGACCCTGCTTAGCTTCCAAGATCTGACAAGATCTGATGCCACAGTGTTAAGTATGTACTATGCTTTATACTCACACTCACAGAGCCTAAATTTTGTATGGAAATTTGTAAAGTTAAGAATTTCTAGTCCTTTAGGTTATCCAGCCAGAAGTATTCAAAGATGTACTGAAATTCCTCAACATTCTCTCTCTCTTTTTTTTTCTTTTGAGAAGAAAAATTCAGAATTGCACCAGAAATCTTAGTGTTAGCTATCAGACACCTTGACAAGGGGAAATGTATAAAGGTCTAATGTGGAAAATGAGAAATGTGGTCCAAGTAGATCACTAGTGGCTAAAGTAGAATGGAAGAAATATAAAAAGGAGAAGGAACTTCCATTAAGATAAATGGATGAAGTATTTCCATGTGCACATGAATAAAATAACAATCATTGAAGGGAGAAGTGGCAGGTAGAGAATGGAAAAAATATACATAAATTGAGTCATATTCATTAAAGAATCAGTGATGGGTTGTCTAGTTAAAAGAAATGTAGACCAAAATTGTGCTCTGATGTGTCAATACTTCCCTCAGGAATAATTTGGACCCATATCTGTCCGTGTATTCTTGTAAGAGAAAATAGCACTAGAAACATTGGTTCAGAAGTTTTGGGGTGCTCTAGGCCAACTCATATTTCCCTCTTTTTAAGAGTTGTAAAATTATGAGGTAACATAAATTATATGGAAAACATTTTAACACCTCTCAGACTTCTTTATTTTTCATTCCTTTACTCAATAAGAAAATAGATTATGTGCAAGAGTTGACCCAGAAGTATGAGAGTGAATAAACGTAAACACTCTCAAAACTTGTAATGGAGAATATAAACAGTATGGAACATGAAGCCATGGCATGGAAGTATCATTGTTTACTAGTCTTGTAAGATAATGTTTTTTCCAAGAAGGATTGCAAATATGGTTTGGTGGAAGGTGAAGTGTCCTCTCAGCAGAGGCATAAGCACATGAAAAGGTGGTCTGGATGAATTAGCATATTAGTGTATTAGACAGAGCTTGCCACATTTGAGAAATAGAAGAAAATCCATTGGTTTTAGCAAAGAGAAACCTATCAGCAGCATCATATAAGGTTAAGCCAAAGAATCAGTCTTAAAACACACATCTTTACTCTAAATATAATAGAAAGTCATTGAAGTATTTCAATAGGAAATGGTGTAATAATGTTTATATTTTCAAACTTTTACTGGCCACAGTCAAGAAACAAATATTGGAAGGTGACTCAAGTCATCCAGGTACACTGAGGACAGTTGAATGGATTAAAATAAGCCATTTCTGGATGACCTTACTGAAATCTCAATATTGTATTATATACATCAAGTGAGAAAGAGATTGAAAACCTCACAACTTTCTGACGTGTGTGTCTGAATATATGTCTGAGCCATTCAAGAAATGGCAACACACGTTAATGATAATGATGACAGTGACATCAATATGTTTTCAAAGCATCCAAGCATAACAAGAATGAAATAGAATGGAGGACAGGTTTTGTTTGCCTTATATCATAACATGAATGGGATTGAAAGCCAATAGTAGACGAGATTGCTCAGAGAAAGTGTACAGTATAAGAAGAGAAGAGTTTGGATCTGCATCTTGAGGAAATGTAATCTAGATAAAAGCAGGGAGAAAAAAGAAAGTAGTACTGCTTATGTAATGGAAAGTATGAATATTTCTAAATGCAAAGAGTTAGTAGCAATACCAAATACTGATAAGAACTTAACCATCTGAAGATTGTAAAAAGAACTGTTTACTTGGTTTTAGATAAGTTCAGAAAGTATGGTCTGCTACCTAAAAAAGGGGCTAAATAACATATAACTACAGTGCAGATGTTGATTTATAAAATGAAGCTGTAAATAAGGGGAGCACCAAGGACGTGATTGAGGTAAATGGGTGAAAGAACCGTTTAAGAGAATGGGGTAGAATTGAGAGATGTTGAATACATAAGGAAGCCTGTATAATCAGAACTGCAAAGTATGTGAGGAGAAAGACTGGCATGTGAGGTGTTGAATTTAATAGGAGAAACTGATCTACTCAAATAAATGAAGGAATTGGAGAAGTAAAGATTTTTTCTGAAAGTTGTAAAAGTCTGAAGTAGACAGGAATTGATATAGAGAAAATGGATCTGAGATTTACAGAATTGCTGTACCTTATTGAGCTTTCATTTTGTGCTTGGTAATCACAAATCTAAAGTGGAACCAATCTGCACTTTTGTGTGACTTTTTCCCATGGATCATAGTTATTTTGGTTCTGAATGTAATACATGAGGAATAAAATAGACAAACTTATCTAGTTTGAGAGTCTTTCTCAATATGAAAAATAAAAAGGGAAGCAGATATGGTAAACTATGGTGCTGACAAGTGTAAAATTGAAATAATGGACTGTGTACTTGCTTTTGAATAAGGAAGAAAATGATGTTGTTTTAAGTAAATGCAGTTGTGTGCATGTAAAGGTTGTGAAGATATGGAAATTGTAGTCAAATAACTACAAAAATTCCATACTAAAAGAGAGAAATGGAAGTCAGGGTACTGTCTACTCTTTTATTTACTTACAGGAGGATCTACACTAAACTACTTCAAGCTTGCAATGGTTGCAACAATGCTTAGATTATAATTTAATCTAATAATTTATTCTGTATTCATGTTTCAAAACAGCCATTCATCAACATTCCAAGAACCCTTCAGCTGTCAGGGTTATTTCTGTAAGATCCTTGTAGGAACAGTTTACAAACAAAACTTAATAATAAAACAAAACTATAGAAAATATTTATTATAATATTCTCATTTTGAAGATGATTTATTGAAATTCAAGGAAGTGAAGTAGTAAAAAAATCATAGCAGAATTTTGAGAGCTGCAACTTGGGCTCAAATATACTGAAACTCAGTCTCGCATAACTTCCGCAGATTTAATTTTCAATGACATTAGTGAAGAAGGGAAAATATAGGGTAGAAAGAAGTAGGAAGGGGATTAGCAAAGTTGTGCAAGGTGGAAAGGGAGGAGAAACACTGTAAAGGGACAAACAGGGAGAGGATAGTCTCAATGTAAACTATGTAACTTCATGAGTACATAGGAAAAACAGGGGAATATAATCTATATATGCATGTGAGTTTTACTACATATTAATCAAAAGATTTCATAAACTCTGTAAATTGATGAAAGTGTAACCACATGTGTTGGAATAGTTGCATAATGTAAAAAGCAAATACTGTATTACTCTGTACCCCACCAACATTTACTGACAAAGGGAAAAAGAATTTTTTCAATGACATAACGCATCACAGATTAATATATTAGTATCATAGTAGATTATTCAGTCCAAGGACCTTCAAAGAATCAATGTCTAATATTATTTCAGGAACTGTTATTCCTGTGGATAACAGTGCCTTAGTTATTTGCTGTAGTTGCGGCTTTCTAAATATCATTTAATTTATCCTACCAAAAAGACCACATTCTCATTCCTTTAAGAAAAATACTAGTTGATAATTAATTTTATAAAATTGTAGGAAATAATTTGTGAAGTACTTAAAAGTGTTGCAAAAATAAGTCCTAAAGATGATATCTTACAGGATAAATTAGATAGACTAAACAAATATGACCATGAGACATAATTGAAAATGCTAAGAAAAACTGGGCATGGTGGTACACATCTGTAGTCCCAGCAATGGGCAAAGCTGAGGCAGGAGGACCATGAGTTTGAGGACAGTGGCAGCTTGCATTACGTAGTTAGACTCTCACTCAAAACAACAGCAAAAAACAATTGGCTGAGGAGGAAGCTCAGCGGTAGAGCACTTACAAAGTGTATGCCAGATCCTAGGCCTACACCCCAAGTATAGCAAAAAGAGAGAGAAAGAGAGAAAGAATGAAAGAAAGAAGGAAGAAAAGAAAAGAAGGAAAGGAAGGAAGGAAAGAAGGAAGTGACAAGGGAGTTATTTTGTACAAAAAAGTGGATTTAGTAAAAGGAAAAACTTGACAGCAAAATGCTTAAATTCTTAAAAATTTACACTTTTCACCATTTAAAAAGAGTTATAAACAAAAACGATACAAAATGAAATTTCATAGCTAGAACGGTAAACTTGAGCAAGTTGTGTGTTAATTCATGAAGCAGATAAGCATTTATAGACCCACATTGATAGAAATGGCAAGGGACACAATAACAAAGTCTGAAGATTAAATATGGAATATTGTCAAGTTTATAATGAGGAGATAATACACGTGTGGCACTGTTACAGGTCACTTTGCGTTGGCATTCACAATTTTCTTCCTTTTTATCCTTTATAACTTACCATGTTTTGTTTCTGTCTGACTTTTACCAAAATTTATGGGCTGTCTTCATTATAAGGGCCTTATTTCTAAAATATAACACTTAGTATTACCAAGTATTTCCGAAAATAGTGGAAGAAAGTTTTAAATGGATTTATTTTTTTATATTGAAGATTTGCTTTGGATAGTAGAAAACTCTAAATTCATCTACTTAATATTTTTTTCTCCGACTAATTCAAGATATTATTATGATAATGACAGAGCTAATTTCCTATCATGATTGGTAATCCCAGTTGATTTTTATTTAAAAGTTAAAATTGAATATCACATCAGAAAAGTGAGTTGCAGTGGCATTAACAGAAAGACAGCACCTAGGAGATTGTGGGTTCTCATTGTGTACAAATAATGTTAATCCTAATGTGAAGTAGGGATAATCATCCACCAGTGGTTTTGTGTAATGTGCTTGTATGAGTAAAATCACTTTGGAACTACAGTCTTTTAGAAAAATGTAATTTCTCTTATAAAACTTGTCATATTAGAAACCTTGGACTGATATGCATTATTCATAGAGTTAATTTCATTGGTACCAATAGCATACCATTTACAAATGATCTACAGTCCACATGTCAAAGAGCTGACTGTTGGCAATCTAAATATTTATGCCATTCAAGATGAATTTTTCTTGTCCAGATTCATATGCTCAGGTCATGGTTAATAATATTGTAGTAGTTGATTGAGCTAATGAGTTTATGCTGAAACAGGAGGGACATATATCACCAGATTTACTCTCTCTCCTACTATCATAGTATAACTCTGCTTATAGAGTTATAGGAATCTCTACACTCAGGTAGAGAATCCTCTAATAATAACAGAGACATTTAATGTGACACATTTCCTTAAAGGTAGAGAGATTCTCTGTTCCAGTTTCATATGTGTTTGAAGCAATACTCATGAACTTAATATTTATAACTAAGATTTTTACTGAGGTTTGTAATTTACTATTTTTGTTCATTTAAATATCTCAGGTATATAGGATGATGCCTTACACCTTGGAGGTGCTCAATAAATTTTTGTTGAATAAATTAATGTCCCAATTGTCAGTATTGGAAAGACTAGGTCCTGTCACAGTGGAGACTGAAGAAGACAAACAGAAAAGACTAAACATAGATCATCCTTGTCCAAAAAAATTTTTATAAAACAAAGGAATTCTGTGTCAAACTTTTTAAACCAACTTTTACAGTCATTGAAGAATCTCTTTATTACATTTTTGAAGATATGAATGTATAAATACATGTTGTACATTAGATCCATTGCATTTATGTTCACTAGGCCTGCAGCCATAGCCCTGTGGCATCCAATCCTGTCAGATCTCGGAAGATAAACAGGGTCGGGCCTGGTTAGCACCTGGATGGGAGACGGCCTGGGAAAACCAGATGCTGTAGGCTTGGGAGAAGGACCTGGCAACCCCCTCCCAAAAATCAATCTGGCATTGAAAACCCTATGAAAAGCAGAGAAGCACTGACAATAGTGTTTCCCCAGTTGTACAGAGGGTGGCTATGAGTCGGATACTGACTTGAGGGCACCTAACAACAACAACAAGGTCAAAGATAAATGTTTGAAGCAAAGATATAGATGGTTACTTTAGGGATTGTAAGTGGATATCACTAAAATTTGACAGTTTGATCACCTATTTACTGGTGTAGGATGTATTATGTGCCATAAAAACTCACTTAAATACAGTTGGGGTTAAATTTTTTTTCAGAGTTGAAATTAAAATCACATGAAAACAAATTAATGAAATGCTTCAATCAGAAAACTGCTTAGAATGGTTACTGTTGTTCAAATTTACAAAATCCCAAATCATACTCGGAGGTATTCATACTAGAACAATACCAGAGTAGCAGCAATATTTCTTAGAGGATGTGAGCACTTTGAGAATAGTAAATTGTGATGCCAGAGACAAATATCTATTTTAGATATTCTAATTCTCTAACACATTTTTGTAAAGAATGTAGAATAATAGCGATGTGAGATCTTGCCTTCAAAGTCTACAAAAGAAGTGAAAATAACAAATATAGCACATTCATTTTTTTTATTGGAAATTTTTACTGTACACCTTAATGTGATTCATTCGGACAAGCTTTTCATTGTGACATTTCCATATATGCATTTTGATGTATATTATTCATATAGGTTCCCCCTTACCCTCGCCTATGCTTCCCCCCTCCCACCCTTCCCAACTAAGTCTTCTTCATCTTTTACTTGGGAATATTTTTCTATATGTCCTTGGGTTCCTGTTCTGTTTAAGATAGAAACTTTTCCTGTAGTGGTCTTTGTTTTTATCTGGTTAGAACAATTGCATGATTTTCTAGATCATTTATATCGACACCATTCTTATCTTTTCCCCCCCTTTTATTTTGATCTGAACTTTGAATAGGATTTTTCCTTCTTGTAATTTTGACTCAGTTCCCACATATGAGTGAGAACATGTGGTGTTTCTCTTTCTGAGCTTGTGTTCATTCACTTAAAATAATTTCCTCTAATTCCATCCATTTTGCTGCAAATGACCTTATTTCATTTTTCTTGATTGCTGAGTAGTATTCCATTGTGTATATATACCATAGTTTTTTTTTTTATCCATTCTTCTGTTGAAGGGTAATTTGGTTGATTCCATATCCTTGCTATTGTGAAAAGTGCTGCATTGAACATGGAGATGCAAGTGTATCTGTGGTATGATGACCCATCTCCCTTCGGGTAAATTCCCAATAGTGTTATAGCTGGGTCATATGGTAGATCTATTTTTAGTTTTTTAAGATACCTCCATATTGATTTCCAAAGTGGCTGACCCAATTTACAGTTCCACCAACAATGTAAGAGTGTTCCCTTTTCCCCACAACCTCGCCAGCATTTGTTGTTATTTGTTTTATTCATCTCGGCCATTCTTACTGGTGTAAGGTGAAATCTCAGCATTGTTTTGATTTGCATTTCCCTAATGGCTAGGGATGTTGACCATTTTTTCATGTGTTTCATGGCTTTACGGACCTCTTCATTTGAGAACTGTCTACTCAGTTCCTTTGCCCATTTGTGTATTGGATTGTTTGTTTTTTTGGCAGTTTTTTTCTTGAGTTCTTTATAAATTCTAGTAATTAGACCTTTATCTGATGTATAAAATGTGAAGATTTTTTTCCTGTTCTGTGGGGGTTTCCTTGACTCTGTTAATTGTTTCTTTTTCTGTGCAGAAGCTTTTTAATTTCATGTAATCCCATTTATCTATTCTTGTTGCAATTTCTTGAGCAATTGGAGTCCTATTAAGGAAATCCTTTCCTAAGACTATATGATGGAGTATATTGCCTATCTTGCCTTCTATAAGTTTTAAAGTTTCTGGTTTTTCATTGAGCTCTTTTATCCATTTTGAGTTAACTCTCGTGTATATTGAGAGATGTTGAGTGAACATCCACACAAGTCACAGGCTTAAACTAAAGAAATATTGTAGATTAGTGCTCTAACTTGATACAATAGTCTTAGAAAACATCATATATATCACCATTTGGGAGATATTTTGCAGGTACTTTTGGTTAAAGTATCAAAGTTAATTTGTGAGCTATTGACATTTAGTTTTACATGCAAATATGCTTAAAGATATTCCCAGCTTAGCATCATTCTCTTTCATACTCTAATATCTCTCTAATGGAGGAAAATTTTTAAAGTATGTAGATACTCTTTTGAGCTGGAATTTCTGCACAGTCTACTACCCAAGTTATATTTCACAGCTAAGGTAAGTGATCATTTCTGTTTGGTTAGATATTGTAGTAATTAAAAATTATTCAGGTTGTTGAATTAAACTTACCTAGTTGTGTTATAAATATGTGTTGTCCCAATTATTATGTTTGAACATTACCTTGTATATTTTTGAGTACCTTCTATGTACCTGTCACAATTCTAGATGTGGGGATAAAGGCTTAACATTGTGTCTTACATTAAAAGGCAAACCAAAATATACAATAAATAAACAAATAATATATTACAAAATGTCAAAGTAAAAAGATAATTACTATGAGAAGATTCCCCCACACGTCTGTCAGTTTGCCACACTGTGGGGGCTTGCGTGTTGTAATGAGGCTGAGAGCTCTGCCACTGTAACCTTAGACATGAGCAAGGTTACCCAAGGTGGACAGGTTTTCAGCTGAGCTTCCAGACTAAGACAGACTAGGGAGTAGGACCTGGCGAGCCACTCCCGAAACAACTAGCCATTGAAAACCCTATGGATAGCAAAGAAACACTGTCAGATATAGTGCCTGAAAATGAGGCCCC
>VMDO01017744.1:0-12959 GCA_007922755.1 Pedetes capensis
GGTCATCTACCAATTCTTTCTTGTATAATGACTCTGTGTATTCTTCCCATCTTCTTTTGATGTTTCCTGCATCATTTAATATTTTCCCTGTAGAATCTTTCACTACTGCCACTTGAGGCTTGAATTTTTTCTTCACTTCCTTAAGCTTGAGAAACACAGAGCATGTTCTTCCCTTTTGGTTTTCTGCCTCCAGCTCCTTCCACATGTCATTATAATATTTGTTTTTGTCTTCTCAAGCTGCCTTCTGAAATCTTCTGTTTAATTCCTTAACTTCATCATGTCTTCCTTTTGCTTTAGCTGCTCGACGTTCAAGGGCAAGGTCCAGTGTCTCTTTGGACATGTAATTTGGTCTTTTCTTTTTTTCTTGTCTTTTTAAGAACTTTTTGTTTCCTTCTTGAATGATATCTTTGATGTCGTGCCACAACTCTTCTGGTCTCCTGTCATTTGTGTCTAATGCATTAAACCTATTTTTGAGGTGGTCTCTGAACTCAGGCGGGATACACTCAAGGTCATACCGTGGCTCTCGTATACTTGTTCTAATTTTCTTCAGCTTCAGTTTGAACTTGCATATGAGAAGTTGATGGTCTGATCCACAGTCAGCACCTGGTCTTGTTTTGACATTTTGTACAGAGCTTTTCCATCGTCTCTTTGCACATATGTAGTCAATTTGATTTCTGTATGTTCCGTCTGGTGAAGTTCATGTGTATAGTCTCCGTTTATGATGTTGAAAAAATGTATTTGCAATGAAAAGGTCATTGGTCCGACAAAATTCTATCATGCGATCTCCAGCTTCATTTCTGTCACCAAGACCATATTTTCCAACTACTGGGCCTTCTTCTTTGTTTCCAACCTTTGCGTTCCAGTCCCCAGTGATTATCAGTATGTCTTGATTGCATGTTTGATCTATTTCAGATTGCAGAAGCTGATAGAAGTCTTCCCTTTCTTCATTTGTGGCCTTGGTGGTGGGTGTATAAATTTGAATAATAGTCATATTAACTGGCCTTCCTTGTAGGCGTATGGATATTATTCTATCACTGACAACATTGTATTTCAGGACAGATCTTGAAATGTCTTTTTTGATGATGAATGCAACCCCATTTCTCTTTATTTTATCATTCCCAGCATAGTAGAGCATATGACTGACTCAAAATGGCCTATGCCAGTCCATTTTAGCTCACTGATACCTAGAATGTCAATGTTTATGCGATCTACTTCTCTTTTAACAATTTCTAACTTGCCTAGATTCATACTACGTACATTCCATGTTCCAATTATTAATGGATGTTTACAGTTGTTTCTCCTTATTTTGAGTCATGTCACATCATCACGTTGAGCACCCTGGGGTTTTACTCCATTTCCCTCATCACAGTATACTCTACTTGGAGGAGGCAACTCTTCCCCAGTATTCTTTTGAGTGCTTTCCAACCTGGGGGCCTCATTTTTAGGCACTATATCTGACAGTGTTTCTTTGCTATCCATAGGGTTTTCAATGGCTAGTTGTTTCCGGAGTGGCTCGCCAGGTCCTACTCCCTAGTCTGTCTTAGTCTGGAAGCTCAGCTGAAAACCTGTCCACCTTGGGTAACCTTGCTCATGTCTAAGGTTACAGTGGCAGAGCTCTCAGCCTCATCGCAACACGCAAGCCCCCACGCAAACTGATAGACGTGGGGGCTCTGATGGTAAAATAATTAATACGAGGATGCATATATAGCATAAGAAAAAGAGAAGGAGAATAGAAAGAGGGAAGAGAGTAAAACAAGGAAGGAAGCAAAAAAAAAAAAAAAAAACCTCACGCATACACGCTCCCACCCACGTATAAAATCGCTTATAGTCACGTGCGGTGGTATACACCTGCATTCCCAGCAACTTAGGGGCAAAAGCAGGAGGCTCGCAAGCCCAAGATCACGGGCAGCCTGCGCAACTCAGAGAGACCCTGTGTCAAAAGTAAAAATAGTGGCTGGGGGCGCAGCGTGGCGGTCCAGCACCTACAAAGCGAATAGGCGCAAGACCCTGGTTTCATACCCCCATACAAAACAACAAAATCAAAAAACAACAAAAAAAACAAACCAAAACAAAACAAAACAAAAACCCCATGAAACAAACAAACAAAAAAATCAAAACAAAAACAAAACAAAACCATGCATACATGCTCACACACACTTATTAAACACTTCTAGTCAGGTGCGGTGGTGCACGCCTGCAATCCTAGCGGCTTGGGGGGCGGAGACAGGAGGACCACAAGCCCGAGATCAGAGGCAGTCTGTGCAACCCAGCAAGCCCCTGTCTCAAAAAGTAAAAAATATGGGCTGGGGGCGCAGCACAGCTTTCCGCCCACTTCGGAGACCACTTGGGAGAACCAAATCCTCTTGTGGGTGGGATGATATTCAACCCCCCCAGAGAGAGTCTGTAGTAGGTCTGCCATGCACAGCAATTGTGCTAGAAACTGTTGGTATTGTGTCTAATTGTCCTGGAAGACTCTGCCAGAAAGGAGCACTCTGTCCGCGTGGTGCTCAGCCTCCTCCGCAGACCTCACCTTTCTCCACAGTGCGGTGGGATGACTTAGGATCCCCTCTGGTGTGTCTGGGGTCCAGGCATATGTGTGCCCATATGTCTGTGGAGATTGCGTCTGCATGACTGTCCCGCCACAAGAGGAGAGAGGGAGCCGCGTTTCAGCTCTGGATGTGTACTGCTGGCACTGGTTTCCCACCGCCACAATAGGAGGGAGGGAGTGATTCCGTGCTGACTCACCCAAAAACTTGCAGTTTGTGTCCCGCGGGCAGGGTGACAGTGTGATGTCAAGGTTGCATGCTGTGTTGGGTCAGGCTCCCCTGGGGGTGTGGACAAAGTCCCCTCCCAGTCTCCAGGATTCTATCCTGCCATCTTGTCCTGTGCGGTAGTCGCGCTCGGAACTTCTCCGCCAGCGATGAACTGCTCCGCCAGTTTCCACGGAAAAGGCGCTCCCCGGCCGCGCGTGACTTAGCCGTCTCCACAATCCCCCGACCTCTCCGCAGCACAGTGGGGTGATTTGGGCTCACCTCTGATGTGTCTGGGATCCGGGCATATGTGTGCCCAATTTTCTGTGGAGTTCGCGACCTTAGGCCTGACCCGCCGCAACAGAAGGGAGGGCAGCCGCGTCTTAGCTCTAGACGCGGATCGCTGGCACCAGCTTCCCCGTTCACTCCACGGCCGCTATGGAGGGCGTTTGTGGGCCCCCTCACTTTGACTCACCTAGGATCTGCAGCCTGTGTCCCGCAGGCGTGGTGAGAATGTGCTGCCAAGGTTGCACTCCGTGTTGGGTCCAGGCCGTGGGTGCGTGTGCACGAAATCCCCTCCAAGTCTCTGGGATTCTATCCTCTGTCTGTGTGATGGCGAAATGGCGGCGTCCTGCTGCTGGCCACTGTGTAGCTCCTCTGAAGCCTAATCCTTGATTTCAGTGCACACCTAGTTTCATTCTCTCTCTCTCAAACTAAATTATCTCTGTTTCTATTTATTCAATTGGCTTTTTTAAACCTCTAATCAAGGCTTCTTATTGCTCCGGAACAGAAGGTGTGTGTTATCTGTCTGCCATCTTGACTCCGCCACACCTTATATATTTTATTCCACAGATAAAAGCATTGCTAGATATTAGGAAAAATATTTTAATTAGTGTGCTAATACAGGACAATAATGTATCATGTTAATAGATGACAATAAGAGCAATTGATAAAATCCATCTTGGATCATGTTTTTTAGAAAAACTTTGAATTAGTAATAGTTTTTACCATGGTCAACAAGAATGATTAGAGATCAATAGCAAGCACTACACAAAAGCAACAACCATCATGAATGTTAAGTCAAAACAAAGATGCCTAGTATCACAATCAGTATTCCATGTCATTTTGGATGTCCTAACCAATGATAAGAAAAGTGAATAAGATATTAAAATATAGAAAGAAGAGACAAGGTTACACTCACTTACAGACATAACTGGATACATGAGAAAAGTATTGGATCATCTGAAATTCCATTACAAGTACATAATAAATAAAAGTGCTGCTCAAAATTCTTTAAAAGCAGTAACTTTCCAACATACTTATAGTTGTTACCTTAAATGTTATGGGAAAGATCCCATTAACAATAACATTGTTGTTGTTGCTGTTAGGTGCTATCGAGTCGGTATCTGATTCATAGTAACCCTCATAGGGTTTTCAATGTCTGACTGCTTCGGGATTGCCTTGGGAGTAGATTGCCAGGTCCTTCTCCCATTTTTGCGGTGCTGGGAATTGAACTCGGGACCTCAGAGACTGCAGCACAGCATTCTACCAACTGAGCTAAATCCCAGCCCTAACAATAACATTAGCAAATATAAAATATTCATAAATATAGTGAGAAATTTCCAGAACTATATTAAAATGATAACATATTAATGAAAGTCACACATGAGTTGAATAAATAATGTATACGTTACTGTCCTATATAGATGCAGTATTCTCTCCAAGTTGATCTGAAAATGTAGCCTATTTCTAACAAAACGTCACAATTCATTTTGTGGGGGGTGGAAGATTTTACAATACATATGTAAATGTACAAAAAAACAGCCAAAAAATTTTGAAGTCCATACTAATGTGTATGAATTTTTCTTGGTACATATCAACATGTTGTTATTGTTAGGTGCCTTGGAATCAGGTCAGATTCAGTGACTCACATAGGATTTTCAATGGCTAATTGTTTGGGGATTTCTTTGTGAGTGGATTGCCACAAACTTTTTTTTGTTTTTTGCAGTGCTGGGGATTGAAAGGAGGGGCCTCAAAGAGCACAAAGCAGCACTCTACCAACTGACTTAAACCCAGCCCACATATCAACATAGATTATACAATTGCAATATTTAAAGCAATGTTGTACTACCACAAAAAGAGTTATATCAGTAGGGCAGAAAAATTTAAAAACATTAATCCAGAACATGTAATATTGTAGTAGATCATTAAAGTGGCATTTCATGAGTTGGGCATAGTGGCCTACACTTTTAATCCCAGAAACTCAGGAGGTGGAGGAAGGAGGATCATGGGTGTGAGGCCAGAACAGACTGCATAACTTAGCGAGACCCTGACTCAAAAAACATAAAAATAGGGTGGTGCCACAGCCCAATGAGAGAGTACTTGCAAAGTATGTGTGAGGCCCTGGGTACCCCTAAGTGCCACAGAAAGTAAGTATGTAAAAAAAAAAAGTACCAATCAGAAAAAAGGTGGGCTTTCTACAAATAACATTAGATGCTAGCCATTTAGATATTAAAGACTTAGATATCTATATCAGATCTTAAATGTAAAGCGAAGATGAACTAATTTGTACAAAAAAAAAATTCCATCATGTAAAAACTACAAGAAAACACGTGATTTTTAACAATCTTGAGAGCATACTATATCTGTTTTAGTCTACCTTAAAAGTAATTTCCTAGGTCAAAGATCAAAGTCTGAGCAGGTCATAATGAAGAACATAAATTCCTCAGATAAGGATAAAACAAAAGGGTTAACACCTGCATCCCTAGAAGTTGTGGTAGAGAAGAGGAAAGGTCTTTAGCACCAGGAAAGAGAAATATATTTCGTAGTCAATTCTCAAAGCAGAGATAATTTTACACCAACTAGAGAGTGTTGGGAAAAATGGGAGTGGGAGTAAGCATGGCAATGTGGTTATAGGTCTTGGATGAAGGCTGTTGCCACCTCACTTGATCAGCAGAGAAATAACATCCCATCAGATGAATCCAGCTGATAAGTGCCAGCAATGTCGGGATCAGAATACATGTTTGAGTGCTTGCATGTATTGTGCCTGCCTGTATTTTTGTCTGCCCAGAAAGAGGAGCAGAGGACTGTCCACCCTACTTCCATGAGTTAGGGTAGCCACACCGCCTACAGAAGGGCAAACATTCACAGGCTGGCCCACAAAAGCCCAAGTCATGCAAAGTCCTCTGGATTTGCTTCACTAAAATCTAACTACATTCTTGTAATTCAAATATAGCATTTCCCTTAATTCAAACCATTGTAATGCAATGAATTTGTATCATTTGACTTATAATTTGAGGCATTCAGATTCCAAATAATTTAATGGAAGAGTTGGGATACAAGAAGATAAAGACCTTATGGAAAGGTAATATTTTTGGTGAATCTAGGCCTCTTGTGGGAGATTTTTCCATGGAACTGTTAACACATGTTTCTAGGCATAGCACATCAACAGAGAGTAAAAATGAAATGCCTGGTGGAAGTAGTTTAAATTTACATAGGGCAAGTAATATCAAATACTGCAAGAATAAATTTGTGTTATATAAGCCAAAGGGATGATGTACTTAGTCCAAAATGAATTCACACAAATCCATGAAAAACAGAATACCCCAAAAAGAGAAATAGAGAAGGTAATGAACAGTCTATTTGCAAAAGAATAAATATATCATCCAAATTAAGGAAAACCTTCAACTGGATGGTTTGACACAGTATCTGCAACAATGGGCTTAAACATAAACAAGATCATGTGCCTGGCACAGAATCGAGGAATGTTTTGTTCTCTTGTACATAGGGTCACTATGAGTTGGACCTGACTCAATGGCACCTAACAACAACAATTAGTATATGGTCTGGGATTTAGCTCAGTTGGCAGAGTGCTGCTGTGCACTCTCTGAGGACTTGGGTTCAATGCCCATCACTGCAAAAATGGGAGAAGGAAGTGGCAATCCACTTCCAAAGCAATCCTGAAACAATCAGGCATTGAAAACCCTATGAGGGTCGCTATGAGTTGGACTCAATTTAATGACACCTAAAAGCAACAACAATTAGTATATAAATACTTTCAAGTTCATGATAATAAAAATATGTAAATTGTAAGAATAAAATAAATTTCACCTTTGATAAAGATGAGAAATGACAAAACCCAGTTTTTGTGAATGTATGGGAAGATAGGTAAACTTATACATAACTGTTAGAGGTTAATAGGCAGGAAGAAAAGTAATAGCAGACTCTGCAGCTAGCCAGTTCTGGTGGTCCAGTCAATGCTTCCCTGATAGATAATACACTTATAAAAACAACATACTGGCTAGAAGGAGATAGAGAATTAAAATCACTCCTAACATCTACATCAAGAAAGAATCGGACTGTGTCAGACATACATCACCCCTAGCAATTGAAAAGGACATTGTTTAATGAATTCTACTCCCTTCTCACGATCAGCATTGCTGCTGCTGCTAGGCGCCATCAAGATTTTTAACCCTTTGAAATGCCTGCCTCTGAGCCCAGCCCTTGAAGACATTGGGAATCAATTATCCCATTCTGAGCACAGGCCCCATTCTCCTGAAAGCTCAAACTTCACTATAAAGATCACACCCCACCTTAGCTCACAGCAACAGTAACCATTTACTACTGCCCGCCTTCATGTCTCAAATATGTACTGCCTTTATAATCCATGTCTATGTTCTCTATATTTAATAAGCTTCTTCTATATACTATAATTTCTGGGTCTCATATAAATTCTTTTATATGAGAAAACACAGACAAATGGAGAGACCTGCTGCCAGGGGAGCGGGAGGTAATTGCTGTTGCTAAGGAAGGAACTGCCTGCCGCCATTCTCCAGACCCTGGATCTGCTTCTCTGGGCCCATTTACCTGCTCCCCACACATTTCCCTGCTAATATAACTATGAAAGGCAATTTGATAATATCTATCAAGAATCTTAAAGGCAGCAATTACACATCTACAGATTTTTCCTAAGAAAGTAATTGGGCAATTTTTGTCATCTTCTTCATATACAAAGGACACCATGTTATTACTAAGATTCTGATGAATTATTTATTTTTCCAGAATGAAAAGCTATTTAGTATTGTAAAGACCTTGTCCTCATAGTACTCTAAATGCAAGTAAACACAAAGATTTTATTTTAGATGGCACCCACAACTCAAAAAGCTCTGATCACAAGCACAAAGAGAGACAGAATAAAAGAGGCAGATGGAGACAATGTGACTTCCACTTGTGCACCTGTGAGTAATGGGTTCTCTGCAACACTATAAAGCTGTAAGCAGAAGCAGGGACACCTGGGCACTAAACATCTTTCTTTCCTTGGATGAGAATGAAGCCTTGCAAAAGCTAAATTCGATTCAAGAACCAGAAGAGCTCAGGATCTGTACACAACACTTTAAACAGAAGTTCACAGGTTGTTAATGTTCTGCTCTTCCAGAAGGCTGATGTAAGCTCTGGGTACAGAACACACATACTCAGTACAATTGAACATTTTCCCACCTCAAGCACCACTCTACTTAGTACAGGAAAAATCAACAGCAATTCTACGATCTATTCCAGAACCAACGAGCAGGAAATCCTTCTACAAAATGTGCTGTGTTAAATCAGAAACTTAACCTGGCTTGCAACTCATGTGCATGTGCTAGGCACTTCTCACTAATTGGAAATGTACAACATCTTTACACTTATTAAAATTTTAGCTTGTTTTCAATTCTGCAAACTATGTGTAAACATAACCCCCCCAAAGAGAGATCAAAAATGTCCTGGAATTTGTAAACATAACCTGCTGAACTAAGCAAAAGCACTTCTATTTCTCATGCTTGATGTACTCAGACTATCCAGTAATTTGGACAAGGTCATTTATTAATTATGTGTGTCAATGTTATGAGTCTATAATTGCAATTTGGATGTTTTCTGTTTCTCTCATTATATTTTGTGTGTGGGTGCTTTAAATATTTCTAACCTTTGCTTCTATTTATCCTCTGAGGCTACATGATGCCAGAGTACCTTAACAGAAATGGAAAAGTGCAGTCATCACTACTCTGAATAGCTAAATATGCTTATATTGGTAGGTACCCAAAGATTTTTCCCATTGGAAAATCTTTTATTCAGTATTGTTGACACTACAGCAATGCTTTTAAGTTTCTTATATATTCACAATTATATCTCAATTTAGTACCATTTCAATAAAATATAGACTTATTTTCCCCTAAAGACATTTTCCCACATGATATTAAAGTTAACACTAGGCTAAAAATCTACCACCATGTAATTTTTCCATTCCTTTCCTGACCAATGGACAAACTGACAGAGTCATTTTAATATCTCACTAATTTTTTAATTCATTCAATAAACATTTATTGAACACTACTTAGTTAAGCCCTGCATGAAACTCTGAGAATATAAAGTCAAATAAGTAGTGACTCCTGCCCTCAAGAAAATTATAGTCTAGGGTAGGAGTAGAAGAGTAAATTATCAATTTAATTGCAGTAATATAAATAATATCTACAGACAAAGGGGATGAAGGTGGAGCTTGGAAATCAGTTTAACACTACTGAGGATGATCTCATGTCAGGAAAGGCTTTCCAGAAATGACCCTAAAACTGATTTTTTAAAGATAAGGAAGAAAAGGTGGCATGTCATAGAAAAGAGGGAGAATTATCCAAGAGAAGGAAGAACATGTAAGTTATCACAAAGGTGTGACATAGCATGATCCATTTGTAGAATTAAAAGTCCAGCATAACCCAAGAAAAGGGCACATACACTAGAAAGACAGGAAAATAAGAACCTTTCAGAATGTGTATGATGTGCTAAGCCAAGGAGTTTCATGACTTTAAGCAATAGGAATATACGATATCATAAGTACTTTGACAATAAACTCTCTGACTGCTCTATGGAGAACACAAAGAGAGCCAACTAGAGAAAAGGAAATGGAATGTTACTGCTATGATTCAAGAAAGAAAATTTAATAGCTTCAGCTGAAGTAGGAGCATTCTAGGGGAGAGAAACTATTTGGTAGGTATTTTGTTGTTGTTAGGTGCCATTGAGTCGAGTCCAACTCATGGCGGCGACCCTCATAGGGTTTTCAATGGCTGACTGTTTCGGGATTGCCTTGGGAGTGGGTTGCCACATCCTTCTCCCATTTTTGTGGTGCTGGGAATTGAACTCGGGACCCAGAGACTGCAGAGCAGTGCTCTACCAACTGAGCTAAATCCCAGCCCCAGGTATTTTAGTACTGGTGAAATATTAGGTGAAATATTATAAATAGAGATAAGAATCTAAGTTGGTTCTGATTCCTGACTTGGAGGATCAGTGGGTGCATTTAATGTGCTGAGATGGGAAATTCAAGAGAACGAATAGGTCTGGAAAGAGTTGATATACTTAATTTTGAACTTGTTGAATTCAACATGCAAGTGGATCAGTGCACAATAAAGTTAGCTAAATGAAGGATCTAGTTAAGAATATCATTGGAATCAGTAGTTATAGAAGAAGTAGTTGAAGCCATGAAAGTGGCCAAGGTTACCATGGGGGAAAAGATGGAGAAGAACAGAGAAATGAGCATAGAACCCAGGGAAATTCTGGCAAATACTTAATTTCTAAAGGAAAGTGAGAGCAGCAATCACTGTCATCATCGTACAAGTTGATGAAGAACTCCAAGAGTCTCAGCTGCTTCTGTGAGATAACTTAGGATAAGCAAGATAAATGTTCTGAGGCACTGGTAATATGCAAATCAAATGTGAACAAAACAATGATAAAGGGAGAAAGAGGAGGAAACGGGAACACATTTTTAGAAGATTGTGGAGTGTAATGGATAACATACACCAATTTTCTGAATAATTTATCAAAGAGGGAAAAGAAGGACACAGACATGCTCCTTGTGAACCACTAATTTTATACTAATTAGTAGAATACCTAATTGTTACATAATATATGTTTTGGCAATATCTTTTGTAAATAGAAATGAAGTCTTTGGGAAACAGCTTTAATGAAACAGAAGACAAAATTTTTCTGTCTTTCCATTTTGATGCCAAAAGTTCCAATAAAGTGGCAGCAATAGCAGGAACAGCAGCTGGAAATAAAAGTGAATCACCTTGAGTTTTCTTCCAAAGTTACTCAAAATTGTGTTTGTACACATGCATGTCACACACACAAAACATAATTTATCCTATAAATATAAATATCTAATAGTCACTTCATTGTATCTTTTAAAACCATGGTGCTCTGTTTAGACACCTAATATTTAATAAGTGTTTTAGATTAACTCTTCCCTAGAGATTTAAATCGTTGCTCTCAATTTTCCTAGTATCATCTTATCTCACTATTCCTTTTTGTGATGTAATCTTCCAACTACCCCTCAGTATAATTATTTTTCATTTTTCCTTATGTTTGTTTCTAAGTCTAATTTAACACTAGCTATAAATTATTAGGGGTTGGGATTTGGCTCAGTTGGTAGAGCTCTGCGCTGCAGTCTCTGAGGTCCTGAGTTCAATTCCCAGCACCGCAAAAAATGGGAGAAGGACCTGGCAATCCACTCCCAAGGCAATCCCGAAAACAATCTGCCATTGAAAACCCTATGAGGGTCGCTATGAGTCGGACACGACTCGACAGCACCTAACAACAACAACAATAAATTATTAACAATTATGTTGATTTACATTTATATAGCATTGTTCACCCTGAGGGATCCCAAAGCACATTTCCAAACAATATATTTCTTACATAAATAAGTGTCATGCAGTGTTAAGGATGATGAAAACAACCAGTCACACAATTAACATGCTGTTTACCTGGCTCTCAAACAATAAAGTTGCTTCACAAGACTCGAGCCATAATCAATCACAGGCAATGCTCCAGTGAACAACATGCCACAAGCTGATATCACCCTCGATTATTAACATGGGGCCATTTTTTACTCACTAAGCTATAACTCCTATCAAGTCAAACTGAATTAGCTTTGCCAAAAAGATCAATGGCCTTCTAAAAAGTCTTGAATAAAATGCATATACTTTATGCATACATAAAAGAAAAAAACCTTTCTTTCCTAAACTAAGCTCTTACCTTCAAATAGGGAACTGTGCTAATTGTTAACAGAAAAGGTGGTTCCCAAGTCAGAAACTGAGACTCAGATAAGCATTCCTTTCATAACCTTTAAGTAAATTACTTATACTCTCTACCATAGACTCACAGATTGGGAAGGAAAACTCTATTATTTCTGACGTGAATTCAGCAATTCCAGACTTGAAAGATCATGAAGGTGTGCTGAAAGAGTCTACTAGCCACAGATGCTTTTTGTAGTAGACCCTTACCCGAATGCCCCGTACAATTTCAGGTATACATATGAACAAACTATAACAGTAACTTAGAATTTCAAGAGATCACCAAAGGATGGTCATTTACCACCAGAGAAACCCTGATTTGTATCATCTTTCAGGGGATGTGGGTATAGCAGAGTTAATGGTAGAGTTCTAGCCTAGCACGTGTGAGGCCCTGGATTCAATCCCCAGGACCGAGACAAATAAATGAAATTAAATGACAAAATACAAATTTTCCTCAGTAAAGTACATAAGATGTTACTACCCTAATAACTCAAAATACATCCTCATACCCTAAACTGAATTTTGTCAGACCAATGACCTTTTCATTGCAAATACATTTTTTCAACATCATAAACAGAGACTATACACATGGACTTCACGAGACGGAATATACAGGAATCAAATTGACTACATATGTGGAAAGAGATGATGGAAAAGCTCTATATAAAATGTCAAAACAAGACCAGGTGCTGACTGTGGATCAGACCATCAACTTCTCATATGCATGTTCAAACTGAAGCTGAAGAGAATTAGAACAAGTATACGAGAGCCACGGTATGACCTTGAGTATATCCCACCTGAGTTCAGAGACCACCTCAAAAATACATTTAATGCATTAGACACAAATGACAGGAGACCAGAAGAGTTGTGGCATGACATCAAAGATATCATTCAAGAAGGAAGCAAAAAGTTCTTAAAAAGACAAGGAAAAAAGAAAAGACCAAATTACATATCAAAAGAGACAGTAGAACTTGCCCTTGAACGTCCAGCAGCTAAAGTAAAAGGAAGACATGATGAAGTTAAGGAATTAAACAGAAGATTTCAGAAGGCAACTCGAGAAGACAAAAACAAATATTATAATGACATGTGCAAAGAGCTGGAGGCAGAAAACCAAAGA
>VMDO01017744.1:13059-44155 GCA_007922755.1 Pedetes capensis
AAAAAATTCAAGCCTCAAGTGGCAGTAGTGAAAGATTCTACAGGGAAAATATTAAATGATGCAGGAAACATCAAAAGAAGATGGGAAGAATACACAGAGTCATTATACAAGAAAGAATTGGTAGATGACCAACCATTCCAAGAGGTTGCATATGAAGAGGAACCAATGGTGTTGAAGGACAAAGTGGAAGCTGCCTTGAGAGAACTGTCAAAACACAAGGCTCCAGGAATTGATGGGATACCAATAGAGATGTTTCAACAAACAAATGCAGCACTGGAGGTGTTAACATGTTTATGCCAACAGGTTTGGAAAACAGCTACTTGGCCAACTGACTGGAAGAGATCCATATTTGTGCCTATTCCCAAAAAAGGGGATCTGACTGAATGTGCAAACTATCGGACAATATCATTAATATCACACGCCACCAAAATTCTACTAAAGATCACTCAGAAGCGACTGCAGCAGTATATAGACAGGGAATTACCGGAAAATCAAGCGGGATTCAGAAGAGGGTGGGGAATCAGGGACATCATTGCTGATGTCAGGTGGATATTAGCTGAAAGCAGAGAATATCAAAAAGATGTCTATCTATGTTTTATTGACTATGCAAAAGCATTTGATTCTGTGGATCATAACAAACTATGGATAACACTTCAGAAAATGGGAATAGCAGAGCACCTAATTGTGCTCATGAGAAATCTGTACATGAACCAGGAGGCAGTTTTTCAAATAGAACAAGGAAACACTGCCTGGTTTAAAGTTGAGAAAGGTGTGCGTCAGGGCTGTATACTTTCACCCTATCTCTTCAATTTATACGCTGAGCAAATAATTCGAGAAGCTGGACTTTATGAGGAAGAACGTGGCACCAAGATTGGAGGAAGACTCATTAACAACCTGCGTTATGCAGATGACACCACTCTGCTTGCTGAAAATGAAGAGGATTTAAAACATTTACTGATGAAGATCAAAGATCATAGCCTTCAATATGGGTTACGACGAAACATCAATAAAACAAAAATCCTTAAGACTGGGTCAGCACTCAACTTCACAATAAATGGAGAAAAGATTGAGGTTGTCCAAGATTTTGCTTTGCTTGGCTCTATAATCAACACCCGTGGAAGCAGCAGTCAAGAAATCCAAAGTCGCATTGCTCTAGGAAAAGCTGTGGCAAAAGACCTCTTTAGAGTATTGAAAAGCAAAGATGTCACATTGAAGACGAAGGTTTGTCTGACTCATGCCATGGTATTTTCAGTCGCATCATATGATTGTGAAAGCTGGACATTGAACAAGAGAGACAGAAAAAGAATTGATCCTTTTGAATTGTGGTGCTGGAGACCTCTATTGAATATACCATGGACTGCCAAAAGAACCAACAAATCTGTCCTAGAAGAAGTACAACCAGAGTGCTCCTTGGAAGCAAGAATGGCCAAACTGCGTCTTACATATTTCAGACATGTAGTCAGGAGAGAACAATCCCTGGAGAAGGACATCATGTTTGGAAGAGTGGCAGGTCAATGCAAAAGAGGAAAACCTTCCACCAGATGGATTGACACAGTGTGTGCAACTATGGGCTTAAATATAAATAAGATGGTTTGCCTGGCACAGAATTGGGAAGTGTTTCGATCTGCTGTACATAGGGTCGCTATGAGTCGGACTTGACTCGATGGCACCTACCAACAACAACAACAACCCTAAACTGATTGTATGATGAAAATGAGAAGTCAAAAGTGGGGGAATTCAGTCTATGGCATTTTGTTGTGGCAAAATGAATGGACTCAGATGCCTTTCTTCAAGGGATACGTCCCTTTTCTTTCTCCAGATGTCTTCTTTCTCTAAATCTATGGATTATTAAATCCTTTCCTAAACCAACAAACAAAAAAAAAGTGGGGGAGTTTAGGAGTTAGTGATGAATAAAGAAATAATGGCAACCAATTCATATTTTACAGAAAATTGTAGCAAGTATGAAATTTATGCTCTCTCCTGTGATAAAACCTTATTTCTACATGAAATGGAAAAATAATGGTAATTACTGAAGACATCAGATGTTATAATAAATGTCTCAAATTGTTTATCTCATGAGCCTCATAACTATAAATTAATTAAAGTAGAACCTAATATGTTTTAGGAATACATCCCTATACTTTTGCAAACTGCTAAGTTTGCAAACATAGGACTGTTAGAGGAAGTTTCTGGTCTTTAAAACCACATCTATGTTTACATAAATTATTTCCCATATCTGCAACATAACCTACATTTCAATTTGCATGAAAGCTTCTTTTCTTTGAGTCATTTTGCAAAGACCATAGAATTTACTAAAAGAACTTCAGGAATGACTTTGTCTAGTTTCTACTATAAATATAGAGGATATGGCAGAACTAATCATATCTTGGATATGAATCAGTATAGAATTTGACAATCTACTCTTTAATGTATTCCAACTTCTAAGAACCATCACTTTAGTAGACTTGTCCAATTTATTTTCTTTCTCATCACCATCACCAGCAGTTTGATTCCTTTTCAGATTCTTTTTAAATGTGTATAAAAAAAGAGACATCAGGCACCCAGCAACTCAAGAGCCACAGGCAAGTGGGTCACAAGTTCAAAGCCAAAGGCAGCCGGTGCAACTTAGCAAGATCCTATCTCAAGATAAAAAATTTTAAAAAGGGGACTGGGGTTTACATCTCAATGATAAGAGCATTTGCAAGGTATTTGCAATCCCCTGGGATCAACTCCCCAGTAACATAAAAATAAAGCCAAACAAAAAAACAAAACAAAACAAAAAAAACAGACAACAGATTTTTGTAGCTTCAAGAGGAAATCTGCATGGTCAATTATGCTCGCTCACTAGCTAAGGAATTCAACTGCTCTGAAGCACTTGGTTTGCTACACATCATGGAACTTTGAAAACATTGCTCTGAAATATGAAAATATGTGAGCACTAGACCCATGAATGGGCTGGGATTTGGCTCAGTTGGGTAGAGTGCTGCGCTGCAGTCTCTGAGGTCCCAAGTTCAATTCCCAGTACCGCAAAAATGGGAGAAGGACTTGGCAATCCACTCCCAAGGCAATCCCGAAATAGCCATTGAAAACACTATGAGGGTTGCTATGAGTCGGATACCGACTCAACGGCACCTAACAACAACAACAGACCTATGAATGACAAAGGTCAATCTTACTGTGTCTCTATTTACAGCCAAAGCGGAAACTGCAGCTCAGTAAAACAAAGTAGATTACCCTAGTCCCATAACCAGTATGAAAGAAACCCTGTCAACCTAAGTCTGAAAAAAAACCCAAAGTCCGCTTCCTTTCTTTTACACTACAGTATCTTCCAACCAGTCTAGCATTCTGAGTGGTCTGAATTCTGAGAATTACTTTAATTATATCTTTGAATAAAACAAAGCAAAATAAAGCAAGCGTAAACAAATAAAGCCCTTACTCCTAACCTCAATTTAGAAACTAGCCAGTTGTGAGGCTTTAGCTAGTCATCTTAAGCTTTCTGGTATTCAGTGTCTTCATCTATGACAATGAGCAACTTGTCAGGTTTTATTAAGGTTCAAAGTCCTATGACTCTGCAGGAGCATTTCTAAATAGATTCACTTCTAGTAAAACCTGTGTATGTAATTGTGTATAAGTATATGCTACAGGGAAAATAAGAGATTTTTTAAAATTAGGTCAAATGCCA
This sequence comes from Pedetes capensis, assembly GCA_007922755.1. Classification (NCBI taxonomy): domain Eukaryota; kingdom Metazoa; phylum Chordata; class Mammalia; order Rodentia; family Pedetidae; genus Pedetes; species Pedetes capensis. The sequence goes on from VMDO01017744.1 coordinate 16,742, forward strand.
TTCAGGCAATTAGAGTACAGAATTAAAGTACTCATGAGGCACTAGCACTATAAACGGTGAGAGAAAGAACCTCTGTTCATTCCATATCTAAATCATCCAGATTTCTATTTAATGAGGTTCAAACTAGTGTTGTTTTACTAAATTTGAAGACAGCACATTGAATGGAAGTCTGAGGTTTAGCTCCATTGATGGAGTGCTGCTCTGCACTCTCTGAGGACCTGAGTTTGATCCCCAGCACCACAAAAATGGGAGAAGGACAACCCACTCCTGAAGCAATCAGCCATCAAAACCCCTATGAATAGCAGAGAAGTGGTGAGCACTGGCAGTGTCGGGAAGAGTTTCGTTCTGTTGTACATAGGGTGGCTATGAGTCAGATCCGTCTCAGTGCCACCTAACAATAACAACAGCAACATTGAATGGAAATAGGATTCATGACTGAATTGTCCTGAACTCATTCACATATAGCTATCCTCCTTTATAGTAGTTTTCTTTCTTTTCACCTAAGTAGGAAAATATTCACTTGGCTTCACAGAATTTTTCCCTCATCCTTGATATTTCTCTAAGGTTATCACATCCTCCAGTATTTCTCAAGCCAGACTGTGTATAACAGCCACAGTATATGTGGAATTTACATGTAATTCACACATAGACAGATGAAGAATGGAAGAACAGATAGGTTATCTACCGCACCAAGGTTATGTAGCAGGGAACAGAGCCAATGAGCTGTGACTTTAGAGGCCCAGCTTCCCACCTTTGCACTATACTTCCTCTGCCTCAACCAAGAAGCTTGTAGAAAAAGGACGACTAGGCAGTATAGGATCACTACTTGAGACCTTTTATTATTTTTGTTTTTGTTTTTCGAGAAAGATACTCACTATGTGTCCCCAGTTGACCTAGAACTCACAATTCTCTTGCCTCAGCCTCTAGAGTCCTAGGATTCTATACATGGATCACCACTCCCAGCTACTACCTGAGCTCTTCAATCATAATTCCAAAATCATGTGTGTACATGTGCCTGTGTGTGAGTATGGCATGCACTGTGCATGTGCATGTATGTTCAGTGATTCCTCATTAATTCTAATGAGGTCATTTCCAATGCATGGAAATCACTACCCTTGACCACCTGCTAAAAATTAAAACACTCTGCAACTATAAGACAAGAATAGTCTTACAATCCAAGCATTTAACCTTCTGCTGGGAAGATTTCATATAATAGCTTTACTTAATTCAGTGATGCACATAAGATGCCTGTAAGGGCAGAGAATTACATAAGCATCAATTACTCTCCTTTCTGCTCACCCTGAATAGGACAGGCATTTTATGCTTGTGAGTTTAGCCTGAATATGAGAGAACTAAAATGTCCTCAGGAAGACCAGTCCAACACAAGCTGACAGAATATCAGGAAAAGAGCAAAGGTTTTGAAGTACACAACAAATGGAGTCTAACATCCTAGAGTATTTTCACCATTTGCAAAAGTATAAGAATACACAAAAGTTATTTCATCTTCTTGAGCCTTAATCTCTTTGCTTATAAAATAGCAATAATAGGAGTTACCTACAAACTACAGTATGACAAATAAGAATAGATTCAAATCCCAATCTTGCCAGCTACTTCTCTGAGATTAAGCCCTTCATCCATAAAATGGAGATCCCAAGAATGCCAACCTCAGAAGGTGGTAAGGTAAGGAAGATTAAATTTAGTAATACATGTATTATTACCATTAAGATTGCTTCAGTAGTTAAACTAAACTTTTGTAATGAAACTGGACCAATATAGGATATTTAAGCCTCATTTTCTTACTCTTTTAACCTATATACAGGGGGAACAGCAGAAAAACTATCCATACTGACGATGCTCCATTACAACTGGGCTGCACCCCCAGCCCACTTTTAACTTTTTATCTTGAGACAGGCTCTAGTTACAAAGGCTGCCCCTGGCCTCCTCCTCTGCAATCCTCTGCCTCTCCCTGCCGAGTTGCTGGGATTACAGGTGTATGCCACCATATCTAGTTTAAAATGTTCTATTGTAAATCATCACATTAAAACTCTCATGGTATTTTATGATAAGGGCCCCTTTGCCACATTAATAAGCAGTACTCCCTGAGCTTTCTTTTGGGCAAATAAATATGTCCTAATCAGAGAGTATCTAGCGTCAGAGAAATTGAAAACACAAGGATGGAAAACAGATGGAAGCTATATGTTTTAGAACTGTAAAATTGCACTAAAACTGTCTCCTATTTCCCTTGATTTGGGAGCACTTCAATGATTAACTTATGCTTCTTATCACAATCCCACCCTAACCACACATGCCATTTCTTAGAAAGATCCAGTCTTCCCAGTCCACTGTGCCCCACTGCCAAGTCACAAAATATCCTGATTTCAATGCTTGGACTCTTCCCCTTTGTTCTGCCTGGACTATAACCCACAAAGTATTTTGCCACCCAGCAAAATAGTACTTATTCCCAAAAGACCTGACCAAATGTAGCTTCTCCTTCCTCTAAGTCTCTCAGTCAGAAGGCATCATTACTTCTCCTGGGCTCCCATAGAACAATCATGGCTGCATACCTACATTATAAATAAATTCTGCTTACTAATTCACTCTGATATAGTATAATAATAGCCTTTTATAGAGCTGGATTCCATCTAGATTTCAGGCTCCCTTATGGAAACTTGAATATCTAATGTGTCTTCATTTCTTTCCTTCAGAACTTCACCTGTTATAGCATATAGTAGGTATTCAACACAAATTTGTTGAAATATTTCTGCACGGAAGGCTGCTATGGCCATAGATGAAGCCCAAGGTAAAATTTGCCTCAGTCACTTGATGGGAGCCATGATGCTTTTAACTAAGCTCATGGTATATGCTAACTGAAAGAGTCCTCTGAAAAATAAACCATAAGCTTTTTAATAACTAAAATGTAGACTACTGCAAAACAGCATAAGGTATATGTAAAGTGAAAGGATGCAACTAATTGGCAGTTTAGAAAGTCGTTCTCTCATATAAAGATATTATAGCTTAGTGTACTGTAATGCAGATCCAATAAACCTCCACCATTTTCATTTTTAAATATTTGAAGACATACTGGCTAATGTTCCAGTAACAAAGATTGATTTTCAGTGCATGTGTTGTTGAAATAATCTACTTTTTATATTATACCCTATGCTGACCCTGTTTTTATAGTTTAGTCTTTATAGTATAGTTTTTAAAACTATACTAAATTAGATTTCAATCATAATCATAAAGAAGAAAAGGAAAAGAATATGTACCTGGAGTGTAAATGCAGCCATAACTAAATATAATTTTCTCTGTCTTGGTATTTCTCTATCTTGGCATAAAGAAATTATGCTAACTAAGAGTATTGAATTCTTAAAATAAAATATTATTTGAGGTAGAATACGTAGAAGATATAAGAATGCAAGCTGTCTTCTATTAAGAGATTTGTAAAAATGTAAAACAATACCTCTCTTCTCACAATGTTTTCCTCCTTATGGAATATTTTTATTATAATGCTATTTATCGTGATGTGGGCTGGGATTTAGCTCAGTTGGTAGAGGACTGCTCTGCAGTCTCTGAGGTCCCGGGTGCAATTCCCAGCACGACAAAACTGGGAAAAGGACGGGCAGTCCACTCCCAAGGCAATCCCAAAACAATCAGCCATTGAAAACCCTATGAGGTTCACTATGAGTCAAACATGACTTGACAGCACCTAACAACAACAACATTTATCTTAACATATAATTGATTTATAATTATTTAATGACCCAAATATAACTTTTCTCACTTTTAATTTTAATGTAAATAATCAATAGATATAATAACAAACAAAAGATTTCTGGAGTGCTTAATAATTTGTAAATGTAAAAGGGTACAGAGACCAAATGTTTAAGAATTGTGAATTTAGAAAATATATGTTAGAGCCAGGCATCATGATACACCTGTAATACCAGTGATTTGGGAGGCTGAGGCAAGAGGATCACATGTTTGAGGCCAGAGGGTTTGCACAAGTTAGCAATACCCTGTCTCAAAATAAAAGGAATGAATGAATAATTAATTAATTAATTAATTAAGAAGCTAAGAGCACTGCTCAGTGGCAGAGCACTTACCTAGCATGCATGAGTCCCTGGGTTCAATCCCCAGCACTACCACAATAACAAAAGATGAAGATATTTGCTAGGATTCTTCATAATTTGATAGAGGAAAAATTCTCTAGCAATGCTACTTTTTATTCTCTTGAATTTGATTCCTTATCTGCACAGGTGCATAATGCTCCTTGTTGTTTTTGTTTGGTGTTGTCAAGGTGTCCAACTCATATCTCCCTACGTACAACAGGCAAAACACTACTGTCAGTAGTTCTCTGCTGTTCAAAGGGTTTTCAATGCTGATTGGTTTTTGGAAGTGGGCTGTGGGGTCCTGCTCCCAAGCCTACAGTGCCTCGTGCTCCCAGGTGGTCTCCCATCCAACTACTAACCAGGTCTGACCCTGCTTAGCTTCCGAGATATGACAGGATCAGATGCCACAGTGGTAGGGCTGCAGGCACAATGTTCCTTAAGTTATTTATTTAACAACCATCTCTCAGTCCCAATTATAGGCCAGATACAGTGGGACAAACCAAAAACATATGGCATAGTTCCTTTTACCAGGGTACTTTCAGTTTCCAGTGCTAACCACACACATTCATATGCTTGTTCTCATGTCATTTGTACATGTGTCCAGGACCTATCAAATACCTTCACCTGAATGTTCCACAAAGTACTCTGATAGATCCAAAACTGAAATTATTCATTTACTCACATTCATTTTATGGTGATTTCCTTCTTTGTGTCCTGGGGAGATTTTTCCTAATATTAGCAGTAGTTATAAAATATGAGAGCCTTTTTTCTCCTTTATGATGATAAATCACAGTCACATGAAACTTCATGATTTTTTATTCCTTTCCGTGATATAACCTGTTCTTATAAACATATTCACCCTAAGTCATGACCATTGAATTACTTCTTGTGCACTGGATTTTCACAAGAATGTTTCTATTATCCCATGTTTCTCTCCTTTCAAATATATATTCAGTGTGGAAAATATTAAAGATTATGGTATCTATTTAAATATCACACCTCCTATGAATTAGACAAAAAATAATGACCATAAATCTTGATGCTTGGCCATATCCATGGAAATACTTCTGTGGTGTAACATAATATCTGCAGAACTGAAATTAATAATCATAAGGCATTCAATGTCCCCTAATATCAGTCTTTCATTATGGAAGGGTAAAGCATGGGTCTCAAACCTCTCAGCCACAGGTCTGTATGAAGAGTGAGAGAGCAAGGGAACTTCATCTGTAGCTGCTCCCATCCACTCCAATTACTGTCTGAGCTCTGTCTCCAGTCTGTGGAAAATTATCTTCCATGAATCTGGTCCCTGGTGCCAAAAACACTGGGGACCCCTGGGCTTCATATTTAGGAATAACAAGGAGATTCATTCATTGTTATATGAAACAGAGAGATGAAATTTTCTGATTTAGACATTATGATTGTTTTATTACGACCACCATAAGAACTCTACTCTAAAAGTTAAATATTTTATAATTGGTAACAAAAAGCTAAATTTAAATTTATGGTACCTAAAATTACTCAATAAGCATGAGATATCTTAATAATTATCTTTCATACAAGGCATGTGCAATCTAAATTATCTTCAATTTTTCATTTTCAGATTTCTACTTATTTTGTAGTGAGGGAATATAGAACTACAGAACACAGTAAACTATTAAGTAGTTACTGTGCTATTAATATCAGTGTTTTCATCCTACTCTGTTTTGATTCTTATGTTTTAAGTACATGTATCTTGACTCCCAACTGAAATGTATTTTTTAGGGCAATGCATTAGTCAAATATATCCTTGGTGACTTCCTAACACTTTATACACTATTTTCTCTGTAGTTCACATTAAATGAGATTAAATACCGAATCACCCTTCCATTTACCTTGAAATACTTAGGTATAAAAGTATAGTCATATATATAGATGTTATATTTTCAGGAACAAACTTCTTATCTGCAGTTTGCTTTGTTATTATTTTCATGTTTTATAACTCCACCTGCATGAATATTTCCCTGGGCAAACAAAACATTTACAACTGAGTCCTAGGCATTTAAGGACATAAATTCCTTGGCACTGGCCCTAATGTTATCTGGGTTCGTGCATTCTGACAGTTTTACATTTACATAATGTCATTTGCTACCAAATCTAAATAATTCTACATGGTTTTTAATAATATCCATATTCTGATGTCAACATACTAGCCAACTTTATTTCTCATCACTCACCAAAAAGATATTTATAGTGTTCATTCCATTCTCTTTATGTCCACATTTCTCAAAATGTTAACTTCTTCCTATTTTCTCCATGTATATCAATACTATCTGATCTTTTTTTATGCCTTTTAGTTTTGTTTCAAGTAATAAAACCACATAAAAACAACTGAAAAATTACAAACTTTCTTCTAATTTATTTTCTTTTCTTTTCCCCCTTGCTTTCCAACAACAACCTAGGTGGTCATCATTCTTTTGTATATTTCTATTAATCTTCCATACATGTTTGTATCTATCAGGATATTAGTATTTAGAATTATATTTTAAAATAATTTATTATATCTTTTATTATCACACTATTCTACCATTAGCTTATATCATTCATGCTTTCTAGACTTATCCATGTTGGTCCATTATTTCAAATGGTGAAATACATTTAATGATAAAAGGTAAGGATGTCTACTTTTACCATTTTTATTCAACATTCAACTGTAGGACCCAGTCAATTTTATAAAGCAGAAAGAAGACTTCAACAGTGTACATATTATAAAGGAAGAAGTAATACTGTCTTTATTTGTAGACATGATCTTTTATGCAGAAGAGCCAAAGGAATCTACAAAAAACAGCTAAAATATGAGACAATAAGTTTGCTGGATAGAAGGCAAACATACAAACGTCAGCTTCTCTACTACCAAGAAGCAACTAGAGGTGGAAAATTTTAAATAATTGCATTCATGAGACCATCAAAAATATGAAAAATTAAAGATAACTTTAACAAAATATGTGCAACACTTTTACACTGAAAATTATAAATATTACAGACAAATTTTAAAACAGCTAAATAAGCAGAAAAATACCATGTTCATAGATGAGAAGACAAAGTTGTCATGTCTCTCTAAATTGATTGACAGATTTAAGGAATGCCAGCTAAAACTATAGCAGGTGGGGTTTTTTTAGAAATTGGCAAAAGAATTCTAAAATTGATGTATAGATGCAAAAGATAGAATAGCAAACAAATTTTTAAAAAGAAAAACAAAGATAATTTATATTACTTGTTTCCTATTCTTAATATAAAGTCATAGTAATAAAGACAGTAGAATAAGTACAGATATACAGGTCTTTGGAGCAATAAAGCAAACCTACAAATAGACCTACACATACATGTTTAATTCTCAGCACAGTTTTAAAAATCTAATAAGAAATTGATAGTCTTTTCATAAAATGGTGGTGGAAAATTGAGCATCCATATTTCAAAAAATGAACTCAACCCTTACCTTATACCATATTCAAAAATGACCTTTCTGTAGGTCATAGATTTAAATGTAAGTGCTAAAATGCTAAAACTTCCAGAAGAAAATACTGGAGAAAAGTTTTTTACTCTTGAGTTAGACACAACTTTCTTAGCTATAAGATAAAAAATGTGAGTCATAAAAGAAAAAGTTGATAAATTGGTCTTCATCAAAATTAAAAATATTTGTCAAATGGTACAATTTTGAAAATGAAGAGAAAATATCTGTTACATAGAAACATTACATATTTGTATATAAAATAAATGTTATATATAATCACATATATAATTAATAAAGGACTTGTTTCTAGAATGAATAACTTTTATAACTCAATAATAAGACAATGATTCAGTTTTGTAAAATGGACAAAACAACCAGATATAGTAGTGCCACCCATAATCTCAGCTACCCAGGAGGCAGAGGCAGAAGGATTGCAAGTTCTAGTCCAGAGGCAGTCTTTGTAATTTAGTGAGTACTCTGTCTCAAGATAAAATATTTAAAAATGGGCTGGGAGTACAGTGCAGTGGCAGAATGCTTGCAAAGTATATGTGAGGACCTAGGGTTCATTAATGTAAAAAATAAATAAGTAAAATGGGCAAAATATTTAAAGAGACAAAGATAAAGAAATGATAAGTATATGGAAAGATATACAAGATGATAGCAATCACAGAAATGCAAATTAGACCCATAATGAGAAACCACTATATATCCAATAGACCTAAAATTAAAAAGACTGATACTATCCAGGTTGAGAGAAGAGCAGAGCAACTGTGATTTTCATATACTTATGTTAGGGATGCAAAGTGGTGCAACCACTTTAGAAAAGAATTTGGCAGTGCTTTTTTTAGAAAATTAAATGGATTCTTATGGTATAATCAAGAAACTCTATGCCCAAGTAGAAATAAAAGCATGTCTTCGCCAAGAATTGTACTTGAATGTTCACAGAAGATTCCATGAATGTTCCATTTATTCATAATGGAAAAATGAAAACAACACAAATTTCCATCAACTAGTGAATGGACAAATTTTGCCAAACACATGCCAAAAATAAAAGGCAATGAACTACTGACAGATAAAATAACACAGAGGAATTTCAAATGTTTCATTCTAAATGGAAGAAACTAGACACGATATTTGAAAAATGTATGATTCTATTTCTAGTAACTTTTTAAAAAGCAAATGTCTACTGACAGAAAGCAAATTAGTGGTTCTTAGGAACTGGGATCTAGAACAGGAGACTAGCTGCAAAGAAGGAGACGGGAACGTCTAGGCTAACAAAAATGTTCTAAATCATGATCATGACGGTGGTTATAATATTTATATAAACAAAACTGTACACTTAAAATGGATGTTTTAGCATATATAACAATATATACACATAAGCTCATTAAAGCTGATTAAGAAAAAAGTATTGGGTAGAAAGGAACTTTATTGTACATTCCTAAGCCTCAAGAAAGTCATGAATATTTATAATCAAGGATCATATATGACTATAATGAGCTTGATATTATATTTGTTTTATCCATTGCCTTCCAACTCTTAGGAGCTACTCTTGGTTTTTGCTGCTCAACACATTTTCGCTTTGTTTCACATTAGCTGCATAGTTACTGAAAACTAATCTGATGCCATTAGTCCCAGTGTTCTGTCTGAAGTACAAAGGTTGATTGTTTTCTCTTTTCAACACATGATTTTTTCACTAACAAGTTTCCCTTGCTTCCTCAATAGTGTTATCATTTGAGGTGATATACCTTAATTACCCTAGTAATTACCATAATCACCACAGTAATTAGGATTGCAACTATAAACTAAGTAATTCTTCAAAGGCTCAAATCCTGACTCCACCACTTATTCGGGCAAAGGAAATGGATATGTGTTTCAGCTTCCTCATCTATAGAAATAGGGATAAAATTATCCATACCTCATTATATTCAAGGATTATTGGATGGCTCTAGAAATCTACCTGGGTATATCATATTGTTAGCTGTCCTTGAGTCAGTTCCACTCAGAGTGACACTGTGTAGAACAGAACAAAACACTCCCTGACACTGTGCCATGCCCAGCACTGTCAGTGCTTCTCTGCTATTCTGATTGTTTCAAGAGTGGGCTGCCAAGTCCTTTGGTTTTGTTGGTGCTGGGGATCCCAGCAGCACTCTACAAAATGAGCTAAACTCCAGCCTGGCACATAATAAGGACTCAGTAAATGGTGTCATTTGTGTCTGCCTCACATTTTCCATTGGAAATACCTGAAGAAATAAATGATACCATTGTGACTAAATAAGGCATCCCCCCAAAAAAGGCTTTAAATCCAAGAATTTTATACTTAACTATAACATCAATGGGGCTGGGATTTAGCTCAGTTGGTAGAGCACTGCTCTGCAGTCTCTAAGGTCCTGAGTTCCATTCCCAGCACCGCAAAAATGGGAGAAGGACCTGGCAATCCACTCCCAAGGCAATCCCAAAATAGTCAGCCACTGAAAACCCTACAAGGGTCTCTATGAGTCCGACATGACTCGGTAGCACCTAACAACAACAACAATAACATCAATAATCAACAGAAGAGTCATTCTCTGCTTTTCCATTTTGTATAGCTCCTTTTTTTTCTTATTGTTGCATTCTTAAGCTTCTGGTTTATATCATCATGAAAAGAACACATAAATGTTATGTTTTGAGGGCTATATTTTTATACCTGTTACAACATTCCAAGTCATGTATATGTGTTTGCATTGTGTTTATGTAATTTTTCTTAGCCTAACTTCAATTTGGGTCTTTTAAAAGGATTTGCATTACTTTGACCTTTTGGAAAGGACTTTTATTATTTAGATAGGTCAGCTATTACTGTTAGGTGCTATGGACTCCTACCAGACTCATAGCGACCCTCATAGTGTTTTTAATAGCTAATTGTTTCAGGATTGCCTCCAGAATGAATTGCCATGTCCTTCTCCCATGATTGGTCAGCTAGGAATACCAAAGTCCTGCGTTGGTTTAGCCAATGCTTCTCTTATGTAGGTCACTGAGGACACATACACCTCAAGAAGGTAAAGAAAGACACAATTACACTTTAATTAACTGTGATTTTGGCTTCAAACTCCATGCTAGACATTCATAAACTAGAGGAGACAATATGGTGGGTTCCATGTTCCTATGTCAGTTAGGAAAATGAGCCAATTACACAAGCAGGGTCTAATTTTGAGTTGAACTAGATCCCCCTGTACCAAGTTTTCTCAGGCCAAGAGTTCAATCTGTAGTCAGAGGCCATGGATGAAAAAGCATATCCACAGGATAAAAGCTAGGAAAGCCCAGTCTACCTAGAGAGATTCCCCAGCACTTCATTATTTCTGTTTCTTCACATAAACATCTAATAAAAACCTTATTCATATGCTTTTAGCCAGAAGGTGATTTCACGCAAGAACACAGTGGTTGAATCTGACCCATCCTAACCAACCTCTTCCTCTTTTAAGTTGTTGTTGTTAGGTTCCGTCAAGTTGCTGTCCTACTCATAGTGACCCTACTTACAACAGGTGAAACAGTATTGTTAGTGCTTCTCTGTTATCCATATGGTTTTCAATGGCTGATTGTTTTGTAGGAGTGGGTTGCCAGGTCCTTCTCCCAAGCCTACAGCACCTGGTGTTCCCATGAGATCTCCCATCCAAGTACTAACCAGGGTTGACCCTGTTTAGCTTCTGAGGTCTGATGGGATCAGATGCCACAGTGGATGGTTGCAGGCCTCTTTGAGGTAGAAGGGCGGTATTCAATGCATGGAGAGTTTATTTGCCCTAGAAGTCCACAGCAGTCACTTAAATGACAGCAAAAATTAAAATGTGACTAGCTATCATTGGATGTAATTTGCTATGCTACACTTTCCAACAGTTATAGTTATAGTTGTGGACATAGTTCCAAGCCAATACATTTCTTTAGTGTTCAGTAGTATCACATTTATCTACAGCCATACTACCATGACATCCAGTGTCATCTGATCTCAGAAGCTAAGCAGGGTTGTGGTTGATTAGTACTTCAAAGGGAGACTGCCTGGGAATACCGAGTCCTGTAGGCTTGGGAGAAGGACCTAACAGCCCACTTCTAAAACAATCAGCTACTGAAAACCTTATTAATAGCAGAGGAGCACTAACAATAGTGCCAGGCATGGCACAGCGTTAGGTAGTATTTCATTCTGTTGTACATAGGGTCGCTGTGAATCAGACCCAATTTGACAGCACCTAACAACTACAACAAGAAGTATCCTGTTCACAATATGAACTTCAAAGTAAGTGCTTATTTTTGTTTGCTTGTTTGTTTTTAAATCAGTACTTTCTAACTACAGAAGTGGCATACAGACTTGTGTGGAAGACACGCCTGGGTCCTGAACACTGTGAAAGTAGTTGGTGGACTTCTGTGGGTTTCCACAAAGTATTTAGTAGATGATCTGCCATTTGAACCCGGAAAGAATAAAATCATATTTTGAGAATTTTAGGAAATGACATACATTTTAGTAAAAAATCAATTTGACTTATATAATAGAGAGAAGAATTTAGCATGGTGGTTGAACAAATAAAGCTCTTTTCTACCTTAAGGCTTTTGCAACAGTTTTTTCTAGGCTTTTATCTTTATAATTTGAGGCGCAGCTCAAATATGCCCAGCCTAGTAGACCCTTTCCTGATTTCCCTGCCTAATCAGCCTGATCCTCCTGTTCCCACCCTCTTCTCTGTTTCTTTATTTCAATACTTCACATGTTTCAGTTGGTTGCTTGTTAAGAAGATGCTTGCTTTATTAAACTGCATCTTCTCAAACGCATGAACTAGTTTTGTTTGCCCAGTTCCTAACAAAAGTTAGTACATAGAGAGTATTTGTCAATAATCTGTTTGGTGAATAGTTTGATGAACAAATGCAGAATTAGCAATTTTAATTGGCTATCTTCAGAGCAATGGCATATTTCAACTACTTTGATATTTGAAGTATTGAACATAGAACTGAAAGTTCTATCCAGCCATAGTGGCACATTGCATGCCTGCAATCCCAGCAAATCAGGAGGCAGAGGCAGGAGGACTGCATGCTAGAGGACAGAGGCATCCTCCATAATTTAGTGAGTCCTTGTCCAAAATAAAAAAGTAAAATAAAATAAAAAAGAACCTTGGAGTACAGCTCAGTAGTAGAGTCCTTGCTAAGTATGCACAGGACCCTGAGTTCAAACCCCAGCATTGCAAAAAAAAATTCCTTGACTTAATAAAAAACAAAATATTCAACATGGTTATTATAAAATTTATCATCCAAAAAGTCTTGCACAAAATAAAAAAATCTGATGCAAAATAATAGAACATGGGACATTTATCTGAGAGTCTTATATTTACATATACAATTTTGAATGTAAATTCCAAATGAAAAGTTACTTTTCGCCTCAATACTAATACAATTCTTATAACCTAAAATCTATAATGGGCACATAAAAATATGTAGTTTAAAGCAACTATTTTTTCCTTAACCACTACATGGTTAATTTTATTTAAGCTTTTCTAACTGATATTTCAAGTGATTTGAACCTATCATTTTAATATATTTGTGATATCAATGTTTTGCCATGAAACTATGAAGTTTTTTCAATCACAGTGATTGAGTAATCACATTCGCTTCTCCACAAAGAGAATTATTTAAAGTATTTTAAAAAATCACCAGATAATGACATGGCATTTAACATTTTATTCCTAATTCAAAACAAATAATAGAGATGGATGAGCTAATCAGGTATTATTATTTCAAGGAACTCTTAAATTAGCTGATCACTAACATAGTGCATTATCAGGCTGGAGACACAGCTCAGTGGAAAAGCACTTGTCTAGCACACACAAGGCCCTAGGTTCTATCCCCAGCACTGCAAAAATAAATTAAATTAAAAGGTACATTACATTAATCAGCAACCATGTCACATCTTTAGGCTGGGGACTTGCTGAGTTGGTAGAACGCTGCCCTGCACCCTCGGAGGTCTTAAGTTCAATCTCCATCACCTCAAAAATGGGAGAAGAACATAGCAGCCCACTCCCCAAACAATCAGCTACTGAAAACCCTATGAATAGCAAAGAAGCACTGACATAGTGCCAGACATGGAACAGTGTTAGGAATGTTTTGTTTTGTTTTACGTAGGGATGTAATGAGTCAGACTTGATTCTATGGCACCTAACAACAACAACATGCTACATCTAAATTATGATGCTATAAAAATGAATTAACAAAGGTGGATGTTGTTCACATTACTATGAACATTTTTTATTCTTGATGCTGTTCAATTCTTTTTTTTTTTTTTTTTTTCCAGTACTGGGGATTGAATCCAGGACCTCACACATGCTAGGCAACTGCTCTACCATGGAGCTATACCTCCAGCCCCCTTTTCTTTCTTTCTTTCTTTCTTTCTTTCTTTCTTTCTTTCTTTCTTTCTTCATTTATTTATTTGTTTGTTTGTTTATTTATTTATTTTGAGATCGGGTCTGACTAACTTGTACAGGCTGCCTCTGGCTTTGAACTCACAATCTTCCTGCCTCAGCCTCCTGAGGCACTACAATTACCGGCATACAATATAGCATCTAAGTTCTTCAATTCTTAGAATTAAAATAATAATAGAGGTAGTGGTTGTGGAAACACTTTTCCATAAATGCCAGCCAAAAGTTCACACAACCTCAAGTGTCATGTGTCATTTGGTTTATCCAAGTTGCTGCACAAAGGTGTGAGAAGCATTTTACTCTTAATAAATATCTCTATGAAGTTAGAAAACTTTATCTTGACATTGACAAGAAGTCATATAATTTCTTTCCATATTATTTTATTCATTTTAATTTTTCTATTTGTATGTAAAGAGAGGTAGGTATGTGTTTGCACACACTCATATACACATTCCATTGTTGTTGTTAGGTGACTTTGAGTCAAATCTGATAACAGAATGAAACAACACTTGATCCTGTGCCAGGCACACAATCTTTTCTCTGTTTAAGCCAATTATTGTAAAGACTGTGTCAATCCATCTAGTTGAGGGTCTTCCTCTTATTCACTAACCCTCAGACTACCAAACAGGATGTCCTTTCCAGGGATTGATCCCAAATGACATATCCAAAATAAAGAAAATGCAGTTTGGCCATCTTTCCTTCCAAGGAGCACTCTGGTTGCTCTTCTTCTAGGACAGATCTGTTGGTTCTTTTGGCAGTCCATTGTACATTCAATATTAGTCTCCAGCACCATAATTCAAAAGCATCAATTTTTGTCAGGTCACCCTTGTTCAATGTCCAGCATTCACAACCATATGATGCAACTGAAAATACCATGGCATGAGTCAGGCCCACCTTCATCTTCAATGTGACATCTTTACTTTTCAACACTTTAAAGAAGTCTTTGCAACACCTTTGCCCAATGCAATGTGTCTTTTGATTTCTTGACTGATGCTTTCATGGATGTTAATTGTAGAACAAGTAAAGCAAAATCTTGGACAACACCAATCTTTTATCCATTTATCATGAAGTTGCTTACTGACCCAGTTGTAAGGATTTTTGTTTTGTTGATGTTGGGGTGCAATCCATACTGAAGTGTTTTTTTATCTTCAACAGTAAATATTTCAACTCATTTTTACTTTCAGCAAGCAGGGTTGTATTATCTGCTTAATGCAGGTTGTTAATGACTTTTCTTCCAATCATGCTTCCATGTTCTTCTTCATAAAGTCCAGCTTCTCAGATTATTTGCTCAGCATAGAGATTGAAAAGATACAGTGAAAGGATACAGCTCTGACACACACCTTTCTTGACTTTAAACAAGAGAATGTCTTTTTTCTGTTTGAATGACTGCCTCCTTATCCACATACAGATTCCTCATGAGTACAATGAAATGTTCTGGTATTCCCATTCTTTTCAATGTTATACATCATTTATTGCCATCCAGAGTCAAATGTCTTTGCATAGTCAATATAGATAGACAGCTTTCTAGTATTCTGTGCTTTCAGCTAATATCCCTCTGACATCAGCAATGATGTCTCTTATTTCATGTCCTCTTCTGAATCCAGCTTGATCTTCTGGCAGTTTCCTGTTCTATATAGGATTGTAGTCTCTTTTGAATTATCATCAACAAAATTTTGTTGCATTTGATATTAGTGATATCATTCCATACTTTCCACATTCAGTTGGATTCCCTTTCATGGAAATAGTCACAAATATGGATCTTTTCATGTCAGTTGGCGAGGTGTTGTTTTCCAAATCTCTTGGCATAAACAAGTTAGGACCTCCAGCATTGCATTTGTTTGTTGAAACATCTCTCTATTGGTATTCTATCAATTCCTGGAACCTTGTGTTTTGCCAATTCCTTCAAGGCAGTTTCCACTTTGTCATTCAGTACCACTGGTACCTGATCATATGCAACTTTTTGAAATAGTTGGTCATCTACCAATATTTTGATGTATTCCTTCCATCTTCTTTTCATGTTTCCTGAATCACTTAGTATTTTCTCTGTAGAATCCTTCACTATAGCCATTCAAGACTTGAAGATTTTCTGCAATTCCTTAAGTTTGAGAAAAGCAGAGAATGTTCTTCTCTTTTGGTCTTCTATTTCCAGTTCTTCATACATGTCATTATAATATTTGATTTTGTCTTCTCAAGCTGCTCTTTGAAGTCTTCTGTTTAGTTCCTTTTCATATCTTCCTTTTATTTTAGCTTCTTGATGTTCAAGGACAAATTTCAGAGTCTCTTTTGACCTATAATTTGGTCTTTTCTTTTTTTCTTACTTTTTAATAATATTTCTTTCCTCATGAATGAGGTCTTTCATGCCATGCTACAACTTATCTGGTCTGCTATCATTCATGTCTAACACATCAAACCTGTTCTTGAGGTGGTCTCTGAAATCAGGTGACATATACTCAAAGTCACATACTTGTTCTCATTTTTTTCTGTTTCAGTTTGAACCTACATATGAGCAGTTGATGGTCTGATCCAGTTAGCACCTAGTCTTGTTCTGACTTTTAATATTGAGATTTTACATCATTTATTTCCACAAATGTATTCAATTTGGTTCCTATATGTTCCATCTGATGATTCCATGTGTATAGTAATTGTTTATTACCAAGGCCGTATTTTCCAACTCCTTAACCTTCTTCTTTGTTTCCAACTTCTGCATTCCAGTCACTAGTAATGTTCAATACATCCTGATTGCATGTTCGATCTATTTTAAATTACAGAAGCTGGTAAAAATCTTCCCTATCTTCATTTAGTAGTGAGTGTGTAAATTTGAACAGTAGTCATATTAACTGGCCTTCCTTGCAGGCATATGGATATTACTTTATCACTGACAGCATTGTACTTCAGAACAGATCTTCAGAATGTCTATTTTTTTATGATGAATGCAATGGTATTTCTCTGTCGTTCCTGGCATAGTAGACCATATGATTATCTGATTCATAATGGCCCATGCCAGACCATTTTAGCCCACTGATGCCTAGAATGTTGGTTTTTATGCACTCCATTTCCCTTTCACACACTCCATTATAACGGTTAAAGTACTCGTTTTTAGAATTTCACTTTTTTTTCGTTTACCTTTTTTTTTAGTACTAGGGGAGCTGAACCAGCCTTCACAAACACTTTGTAAGCATTCTGCCACTGAGCCACACTATCACCCCCTTTTTATTTTCTATCTTGAGACAGGGTTACACTAAGCTACTCAGAGTTATGAGGCTACTTCTGGCCTCAAAATTGAGATCTTCTTGCCTCTGCTTCCCAAGTTGCTGGAATTATAGGCATGCACCACTGCAACTGGCTTTTTAATATACTTTCTCCTTAGATCTGTTTCAGCACTTAAAGTCAGTTAGCTGAAATCATCCTTGAGTTTATCAAATGTGGTATTTTTGTAAACACTGTGTGTGAAGGCTGCTAGAAAATTTACAGACTAGTTATTTTCTGCTTCAGTACAAATGAAGCACATTGCTATTGCGCTCAAAAGCCAAAAGATGGTTATAAGTAATGCTAAAAAGAAAAAAAATCCAATATGAAATTGTATTTGTTTATTCAGATATTACCATATCATTGTCCACAGTAGTATCATTTAACTTTTGTATCTGCAGCCCCCTTTAAAGACTCAGAAGGTATAAAACTGATCAATCACAAACCTGTAAACATATTATTCAAATATTGCAACAAAAATCTCATTACTTGCAAACAATACCTGCTAATTCATGTCTGTGCAGATAGGCCATGTTTAAAAAGAAAAGAAAAAACTCCTCATCCAGATCAATTAGCTAATCATATGATTTAGCAGTAAAGACCACCTTTCCTCCCTCACTCCAAGGCAGTTTCTCTATATTACAAGTATTCATTTATTTATGGTTTTGATTGAAGTTTACCTAGTAGAATCAGAAAGATATACCCAACTAATTATTATTTAAATCCTACCTAGAAATAAAGTTCTGCAATGTAAGTCTGAATGTTTTTTTTAGAGATGGCTAAGCTCATTTCAGAAGATAAAAATGGGAATAGAAAAATGAGACCACATTTATTTCTGAAAATATGTAGACATAGGAGCAATATACACTCAAGAATACTGAATTTTTCTCAGTGCCTCTTTAACACTCTAGAATTTATTGACTCTAGTGTTTGTGACAACTCTGATATGTTTTCATAAACATCCAACTTGGGAAAAGCAAATACATTTTCCTCCCTGGCAAAATGAAAGTACTGCATGCTAAGAGAGAGAAAAAAAAATTGGCAGACCATACACTGATGTTTTTAGTAGTTTGGAAATATCCTCAATAATTAGCTGGTACCATATCATTTCCTTCTCTTCCATGCCTAGAACAAAGACTGATGGAATTAGGCAATCAAGAGTATTTTTTCACGATGCTGATTAAAACTGAAGCAGTCATGAAAATGCTGTTTCCTGGAAGATAACACATAATTCAGGAGTTACATTTAATGTCCATATGCATTAATGAATTGTTCAACATCTGGCCAGTATATGTTTTACATAGCAACATTTTTGCTATGCAGTTTTTCAACTCAGAATTATTGCTTTTTACTCATTCCATCACTATTTTGATAATATATTTACATTCTATCAGTCCCATTGCAAAAACAACCACGATGATGATACACACACACACAAACACACACACACACACACACACACACACACTCACACACAGAGAATTATATACTGGCCTCAAGGAATGTTTCATTTCACTTCTAATGACATTTCAACAATTATGCATGAACAAAATTTCTTGAAGAGTTACCTAAAACTGTTTTCTAGATTCATTTCTCAGATTCATTAAAAATTATTTTTTTCTCAAACAACCTCAAATTTAGCTTGTGCCAATACTGACCTAAAACCTCTATCTCTATAAAAAATGATGGGTTCAACACACAGTGCTAGAACAACTGAATATCCACATGTCAAAAAGAAAAATGAACTCAGAGATAGATGATATGCCCTTCAAAAAATTAACTCAATATGGATAGGTCTATGAAAGACATATTTGATAATCTGGGCTTCATTAAAATGAAAACTTCTGCCCTGCAAAAGACATTATCAAGAGGATGAGACAACAAGCCACAGACTGGGACAACAATATTTACAAAAGACATCTGATAAAGGACAGTTATTCAAAATACACAAAGAACCCCTAAAACTCAATAATGACATAACAATCTGATTTTTTTAATGGAAAAAAAGACCTGGACAGACATCTCACCAAAACAGACATGAAGACAGGAAATAGTTACATGAAAAGATGCTTGTCATCTGTCACTAAGGAACTACAAATTAAAACAACAATATAATATCACCAGTCAGTTATTTAAATGGACAGAATTCAGAACACCAAGAGCTGTCAAATATACTAACCAACAGGACTATAATTCACTGCTGATAGGAACACAAAATGGTACAGCCACTTTGGAAAACAGTTTGGCAATTTCTTACCAAACTAAACATACTTTTACTGTACATTCTAGCAATGAAACTCCTTGCTGTTTTCCCCAAGAGGATGAAAACTTATGTACACCTAAAACGCTGTGCATAGATCTTTGTAGCAGTTTTATTCACAATTGCCAAAACGTAAAAGCAACCAAAATAGCCTTAAATACATGAACTGATAAATGGTGGTACATTCATACAGTGAAATATTTTTCTATGTTAGAAAGAAATTAATTTATAAGCCATGAAAAGACATAGAGAAAACCTAAACACATATTACTGAGTGAAAGAAACCAATATGAGAAGGCTAAAAATTGAATAGCCAATTAAATGACATTATAGAACAGCCAAAACTCTGGAGATAGTTAAAAGGTCAGGATTGCCAGGAGTTGGGGACAGGCAATTCCTATGAAGAGGTGGAGGATAGAGGATCTTTGGGGTATTGAAACTATTCTACACAATATTATAGAGGTGAATGCATGTCATTATACATTTGTGAAACCCCATAGAATGTATATCTATAATGAACCCTAATGTAAACTATGGACACTCCTGGATTTTCTACTCAATTGTGCTGTGAAGCTACAACTTCTCTAAAAGATAAAGCCTATTATTTTAAAAAATGATGGTAACATGCCCAAGATAATAAGGTTCCTGAAGGTAATATTTGCTCATCTACTTTCAAAGAAATTATAAGTATTTTACTGAAAATTTAATTATTCATATATTTCAGCCTCATTAATAGATATTAAATGTTATTATCCCATAAAGTAATTCATTGGGCCTTAAAAATTAAATATTGAATATCTAACAAGGTATATTTAAATAATTAAATCTAATATTAATAAAGAGGGAGAATAGTAGAAACGCACTTTACTTTCTCTTTATCATAAATTGCAGTGAAATGAAGCCAGACATAAAAGAAACTTCATTTATATAAGTACAAAAGCAGGCAACCCTAGTCCATATTGTAAAAAGTCAGGAAAGTAACTTCTTGAAGAGAGAGATAATGTCTGGAAAGGAACATAGGAGATATTGAGGCTTGGGGGCTTGGTTCAGTGTTCTGGATGCAGGTTTGGGTGTTCTAAGTTCTATTTGGGTGCCTTGAGCTTATAAAAATTCTGTGAGCTATAGACTTATTATGCTTTTCTATATGCATGTTATAATTTTAAAAAATAACGAACAAGGATAGAAACATGGTCCTTCATTTTTTTTCACTTTTGAATGAAGCAAAGAGAGGGTAGAGATAAGGACATACAAAATTTAACACAAGCATAAAACTTATATCAACAATCACAAAAAGGATGCTAAGAATCCTTCAAGAAACTGAAGAGAATGGTCCTTTGGAATTATTGTTACATGGGTCAGAATTTCTCAGCATTACTCATAAACTAATATAAACCACAGGGTCACTCACATGTACCTAGATAGCTAGTAAGGAAAAAGATAAGATCTGGGGCAAATTATAGCTTTCATAAACAGGATTAAGAGTAAATTAGGAATTAATACCGCTTAAAGAAACTTTGCCATATCCTTTTTACCTGGCAAAATATGTATTTTCATTCTGATAAATTATTTTAAAATGAATAGAAGTTATGACTTTTAACTAATTCTATTATATATAATCCCCTCTTCTGTGTTCTGTGAGCATAGACATGGTTGTGTACAGGTATAAATTTTTCACTGCTTGAGTGTGACCAATGAGTTCCAGTTAAAAACTCTGCACAGCTCACAAGTGTCTCTTTCAGTCCATGATAAAATTTCCACCAAGACACTTACTATGAGAGATATATTTTGTTCTAGTACACAACCCCTGGGCACCACATCAAGCAATAGCCTCTCCGTCCTTGTTCTCTCATTTTATTCTAAGCAAAATGGATTAATAGGGGCTTTTAGTCCTCTTATTTCAGTATCTCAATCTTTGTTGTTGTCAGCTGCCTATGAGTGTGGTCTGACTCATAGCAACCCTATGAACAACAGAACAAAACACTATAGTACACAGTGCTGTGTATACAATTTTTTTATGTTTAAGCCTGTTGTTGCAGTCACTGTGTTAATCCATCTAATTAAGGGTCTTCCTCTTTTTTACTGACTTGCTACTCTCCCAAACATGATGTCCTTCTCCAGGGACTCCTGACAACATGTCCAAAATATATAAGATGCAATCTAGCCATCCTTGCTTCCAAGGAGCACTTCTGTTTGTACTTCTTCGTCAGTAAATGTCTCAAATCCTCTTCACTTTCAACAAGCAGAGTTGTGTCATCTGCATAATGCAGGTTAACGAATCTTCCCCCAATCTTAATGTCATGTTCGTCTTAATAAAGTCCAGCTTCTCAGATTATTTGCTCAGCATAGAGATTGAAGAGGTACAGTGAAAGGATACATCTCTAATGCATACTTTTCTTGACTTTAACCTAAGCAGTGTTTCCTTCTTCTGTTCAAATGAGTACCTTCTGGTCTATGTACAGATTCATCATGAGTACAAATAAATGCTCTCATATTCCCATTCTTCACAGTGTTATCCATACTTTGTTGTAATCCACACAGTCAAATGCTATTGCATAGCCAATAAAACATAGAAGGATATCTTTGGTATCCTCTGCTTTCAGCTAATATCCATCTGACATCAGCAAGAATGTCACCTGTTCCATGCCCTCTTCTGAATCTGGCTTGATTTTTCTGTCAGTTCCCTGTGCATATACTGCTGCAGTAGCTATTGAATCATCTTTAGCAAAAATTTACTTGTGTGAGATATATTAATCTATGCATTCAGTTGGATCTCCTTTTTTGAGAATAGGTACAAACACAGATCTCTTCCAGCCAGTGGGTCAGGTAGCTATTTTCCCAATCTCTTGCCATAAACAAGTGAGCACTTCCAGTGCTTCATCTGCCTATTAAAATATCTCAATTGATATTCCATCAATTCTTGGAACCTCCTGTTTTGCCAGTACCTTCAAGGCAGCTTCCACTTCCTTCTTCAGTACCACTGGGACTTGATCATATGCCACCTCTTGAATGGTTGATCAACCACTAGTTCTTTTTGGTATAATGACTCTGTGTATTCTTTCCATCTTCTTTTGATGTTTACTGAATTTTTAAACATTTTCTCTGTAGAATCCTTCACTATTTCAACTCAAGACTTGAATTTTTCCTCAATTCTTTAAGCTTGAGTAAAACAGAATTTGTCCTTCCTTTTTGGTTTTCTATCTCCAGCTCTTGACACATGTCATAATACTTGATTTTCTCTTCCTAACTGCTGTTTGAAATATTTAGCTCTTTAACTTTGTTATGTCTTATTTTTTCTTTAGTTGCTGGACATTCAAAGGCAAGTTTCAGAGTCTCTTTTGACATGTAATCTGGTCTTTTCTTTTTTTCACTGTCTTTTTAATAACCTTTAGTTTTTCTCATGAATGATGTTTTTGATGTCATGCCACAACTCATCTGGTCTCCAATAATTAGTGTCTAACACATCAAATCTGTTCTGCAGACAGTCTCTGAACTCAGGTAGGATATATTCAAGGTCATACTTTGGCTTTTGTATACTTGCTCTAATTCTCTTTAGTTTCAATTTGAACCTGCATATGAGCAGTTGATGATCTGATCCACAATCAGCTATTGGTCCTGTTCTGACTTGCAATATTTAGCTTTTTCATTGATTCTTTCCACAAATGTAGTCAATTTTGTTCCAGTATGTTCCATCTGGTGAATTCTATGTGTATAGTCACCATTTATGTTGGTGAAAAAAATATATTTGCAATGAAAAAGTCATTGGTCTGACAAAATTCTATCATGCAATCTCCAGCTTCATGTCTATCACCAAGGCCATGTTTTCCAACTATTGAGCCACTTTGTTTTCCATTTTTGCATTCCAATTACCAGTAATTATCAATGCATCCTGATTATATGTTCAATCTATTTCAGACTACAGAACTTGGTAAAAATCTTCCACTTCTTCATTTGTGGCCTTAGTGGTGGGTATGTAAATTTGATTACTAGTGATATTAACTGGTCTTCCTTGTAGGTGTGTGGATATTACTCTATCACTGACAGAATTGTATTTCAGGACAAATCTTGAGATGTCTTTTTTGATGATGAATGCCACCCATTTCTTCTTAAGTTGTCATTCTTGACATAGTAGACCATATAATTATCTAAGTTAAAATTGTCAATACCAGTCCATTTTACCTCATGCCTAGAATGCTGATGCTATGCACTCCATTTAACTTTTGACAATTTCTAATTTTCCTAGGTTCATACTATATACATTTCATATTCTAATTACTAATGGATGTTTACAATTGTTTCTTCTCATTTTGTGTCATACCACATCAGCAAAAGGAGCTCCTGGGGGCTTTACTTCACTCCTGCCATTAAAGTCAACTCTACTTTGAGGAGGCAACTCTTCCCTAGTAGTTTACTTGAATGCCTTCTAGCCTCCCCAGGCTAGAACTCATTTTCTGGCATGGTATTTGACAGCGCTTCTTTGCTATCACATGGTTTTCAATTGCTAGTTGTTTTAAGAGTGGGATACTGGGTCCTTCTCCCTAGTCTGTTTTAGTTTGGAAGCTCAGCTGAAACCTATCCACCATTGGTGACCCTGCTGGTATCTGCAAAAACTGTGGCATAGCTTTCAGCATCACAAAAACACACAAGCCACCAACAGTATGGCAAACTGTCAGACAAGTCTCATAATAATTATGAGACAAGTCTCATAATAATCTAAGAGTCTCATAATAAATGAAAGGTTCAGAAGTTGACTGTAAGAGAAAAGGGAGAGGGCAAACTAAAAAGTCTAAGAAATTTTGAGAATAGATTAATAAAAATGTAAAGAAATGATTAATTTCAGATAACACAGCATTTATAATAATGGCGACTTATAAGATGCTTTGAAATCTAATGTATGGGAATTTGTGAGAATGGCTTTGTATTATGCAAGTGTCTATGTGTGTTTGCTGTAAATTCAGTAAATATATTCAGAAAGTTTACTGTTTTCAGGAGGCAAAAGGAAAAGTTAAGTTACCATTTTTACTGGTACCTCAGCATTCAAACTGCTCCATGATCCAACATTTTGGTCCCCAGCAGGTATTTTCAAAAGATTTCTAGTTGAGTGCTCAACCACCTTCTCAGCACTAGACCACCATGCTAAAACTTGTATGAGGTGCCATGTTTACTGGTAATGCTTCCAGGTGAAAAAAGGAAAGAAAGCATCACTTTGTGTTGATTTCAAGCAGTAAAAGACATGTTCCAATGCTGTGTTTATGATCTCATGGTGTGTGTGTGTGTGTTTTAACATATATATACATACATGGACCATATGATCATCATGGCACCCAAGAAACTTTCTAGCACTAAAAAGTTAAGGAAAGAGGAAAACAGTAAGAGCGACAATTAAATTTGAAAAGGAACTTATTGCTTAGTATATGAGTAGCATACCTGTGTCTGAATTAGTCATTCAGTATGGTGCTGGAAACAGTAAATACATTTATATTATTTCTTATGGGAATAAAGTGCTAGGTACTCAAACTGATTCAGCACTCAACTAGCCTTCTAGAACGAATTGTGGTTGAGTGTCACAGTACCACTGTAATGATTGCTCACAATGTGCAGGTATGGTGCAAAGGCCTTAAGCAAAAATTATCTCATTAAATGTTAACACCATAAAGTAGGTATGGTTATTATTCCCATTCAAAGATGAGAACACAGAGGTTTATAAAATTTAACTGAGTTATCTGAAGTTTTACAGCCTAAGTATTTGAGCCCATATCTATTTCTCAAAAACTTATGCTCTTAGCCACTGACACTCTCTTAGTTACTGAATGTTACAAGAGCAAGTAGAAAAATACCAGGAAAAAAGAGAACAAAGAGGAGAAGATTACAATGTAGGAAGAAATGAAGTCAGGAAAGGAAGTGAGAACTGAAAGGAGGAAAAATATGAATGGCATAATTTGGGCACAGTATAGACATTTGATAAGTTTGTTAAGTGAATGTGTATAACACCCTTATAAATATAAATACACATGCACTAAGTATTACTTAAACAAAACATATTAGTTTTTCACTTGCTACACATAAAAGCCTTTATATGGCTTATATGGTTTATAGTCATGTTTTTTGAATACAGCCAAATGACTAAGAAAGCCAGAATCACCAGTGAAATGATTAGAATGATTAGCACAAGAATTAAAAAGAATTTTCTTATTCATATCCCTCACTTTCAAACTAACTTTATGATTAAAACTTAATGTAATTATAAGAATTAATAACCTTACATAGAAAAATAATCAAGACTTCATTTTAATTTTTGGATAGATTCTTTCTGAACTGAAATATAGCCAGAAAATAATAACTCCTAATATAATAGGAGGTATTTCATTAAATATCTTCCTTCATTCAAAAAAAGTATGTAATTTTAAAGGAAACAGGAAATAAAGAGAGACTGAGCTCTGTGTAGCCTACTCTATATTTAACTACATGCCCATCTTAGTAGCAATGTCCTTTGTATTTGCTTTGAGAACGTAAAAATATTCACATTTCTGTTCCTATATCCAAGAGGCCAACATTTCCAGGGAAAACTGTTGATTGGTGCCACAGCAGAAGTATTTTTTCCAATGCCAGCCTTATTTTCACTTTCACTATTGATGTTCAAGTGTAGTTCTTTTTAGACTGTATCTTCCTAAAGATTCTCATGTCCTCAGTCTCCAAGCATACATTTCATCATCATTGCAATGGGACTCAATTTCAAGAATTGTCCTCATTATAGTTCTGTTAGTCAGTCTCCATATATAAACACTTTATCTCTTCATTAAACACTGTCTAATTACCATCATTTTATACTTAGACTTCACAGGGACCCTAGGGAAATATATATACATATGTATGTCTATGTACATGTGTGTATATGTATGTGTTTGTGTGTGTATGTATGCTATTATTGGGGCTGAAGTTTAGCTTAGTTGGTCGAGTGCTTGCTCTGCATGCTCTGAGGCCCTGGGTTTGATCCCCAGCAGCACAACTAATGGAAGATGGACTGGCACCCCACCCTGGAAACAATCAGCCATTGAAAATCCTATGGATAGCAGAGAAGCACTGTCAGATATAATGCTTCTTTCACTCTGTTGTACATAGGAGTCACTATGAATTGCACCCAACTCAATAGCACCTAACAACAATATATGCTATTATTATATTCATTTTGTAGATGAGGAAACAATGATTTAGGGAGATTTGGTTACTTAGGCAAGATTATAAAATAGTGGTAAAATTGGATTCAACTTCTGCGTATAAAGTTTGTATTTTTGATCACTTGTGACAAACACAAGCCATTACATGTAAACTCCTTCAGAAACTTTTTCCATCACCTCAGACCAATTTCTTCTCCTTCATTTATTTCCTCACCCTTCATTCAAGGCTCACTATTGCATCCCCATGTCAATGTCATCCCTCAACTCTCAACTACTGAGCCCATGGCTCCCCATCTTTCCCAGGGATTTGCTTATTTATTCCTCTGTTTTCCTACATGTTGAAAAAGATCAGAGCTGGGAATGGTGGTGCATGCCTGTAATCCCAGCGACTTGGGGGGCAGAGGCAAGAGGATCACAAGTTTGAGACCAGAGGCAGTCTACATAATTTAGCAAGACCCTGTCTCAAAAAGTAAAAACATGGGCTGGCGGTGCAGCTCAGTGGTACAGCACTTACAGAGCATGCAGACATGCGGCCTTAGGTTCAACCCCCAGTACTGCAAAAAAGAAAAAAGAAAAAGATAAAAAATTATAAGAATAAAGAACGAATTATAAAAGGCCCAACACAGTGGGTAAAGTTGAGCAGGACCCAGAAAGAAATAAAATAACTCCACTGATTTGACTCAAAAGTTTTATTTTCTTCTTTTGTCATGCTGGCTCA
>VMDO01017745.1:0-24560 GCA_007922755.1 Pedetes capensis
TTGGAAGAGTGGCAGGTCAACGGAAAAGAGGAAAACCCTCCACCAGATGGATTAACACAGTGTCTGCAACAATGGGCTTAAACATAAATAAGATGGTTTGCCTGGCACAGAATCGGCAAGTGTTTCGATCTGCTGTACATAGGGTCGCTATGAGTCGGACTCGACTCGACGGCACCTAACAACAACAACAACAAGTCTTCACAGGACTGATTGTGTAGGTGTGATAGTGGGGAGGGGCTTAACGACAACCTATTTCTTAATTTTATTTACTCAGTTTATAGATTCAGATCCTATATAATTTTGGTAATCATTATTGCTGAGTTAATTTTCCCCAGGGAAATTCTTTAGGTACTTAGCAAGATGTTTGTGGCTTTTGTAGAAGCAGATTTTCTGAATTACCTTCTTGACTTCTGTGCAGCTAGCCTTTTGAGTAAATTTGGCTTGAAGAAAATAATGTATTTATTTTACACATATGTGTGCAGTTGTTCTTTAGCTTCATTGGTGACTGTCATGCGTATCTTCTTACGGAGTTGCTGAGTGAGATGACCAGCTCCTCACAGAAAGAATAAACCATAAATGAGAGATTGTTATTAGGTGCCATTGAGTCGATGTCTGACTCATAGTGACCCTATGTTTCATCTGTTGGATGAAACACTATTGTCATGTTTGTCTGATATTCATAGGGTTTTCAGTGTCTGATTGTTTTTTGGGAGTGGGTTGCCTGGTCCTCCCAAGCCTACAGCACCAGGTGTTTCCAGGTTTGAATTTTTTCTTCAGTTCTTAAGCTTGAGAAAAACAGAGTGTGCTCTTCTCCTCTGGTTTTCTATCTCCAGCTCTTTGCACATCATGGTAATATTTGCTTTTGTCTTCTCAAGCTGCCCCTTGAAATCTTCTGTTTAGTTCTTCAACTTCTTTGTCTTCCTTTTACTTTAGCTGCTCGACATTTAAGGGCAGGTTTCAGAGTCTTTTTTGACATGTAATGTGGTCTTTTTTTTTCTTTTTTTAATAAACTACTTTCCTCGTGAATGATGTCTTTGATATCATACTACAACTCATCTGTTCATCAATCATTAGTGTCTGACGCATCAAATATGTTCTTGAGGTGGTCTCTGAACTCAGGTGGGATATACTCAAGGTCATATTTTGGCCCACTTGTTCTAATTTTCTTTAGTTTCAGTTTGAACCTGCAAAAGAACAGTTGATGGTCTGATCCACAATCCGCATTTGGTCTTGTTCTGACTTTTAATATTGAGGTTTTCCATCACTTCTTTCCACAAATTAGTCACTTTGCTTCCTGTATGTTCCATCTGATGAATTCTATGTTATATAGTCACTTTTTATGTTGTAGGAAAAATGTTTTTGCAATGAAAAGGTCTTTGGGTCTGACAAGATACTCAAGAAATCAGAAGACACATTACATTGGGGAAAGCTGTTGCAAAAGACTTCTTTAAAGTGTTGAAAAGTAAAGATGTCACACTGAAGACAAAAGTATGCCTGACTCATGCCATGGTATTTTCAGTTGCATCATATGCTTGTGAAAGCTGGTTGTTGAATAAGGGAGACATACAAGAATTGATGCTTTTGAATTATGGTGCTGGAGGTGAATATTGAATATACTGTGGACTGCCAAAAAACCAACAGATCTACCCTAGAAGAAGTGCAATCAGAGTGCTCCTTGGAAGCAAGGATGGCTAGACTATGTCTTGTGTATTTTAGACATGTTGTCAGGAGGGACCAGTCCCTGGAAAAGGACATCATGTTTGGGAGAGTGGCAGGACAGTGGAAAAAAGGAAAAGCCTCCACCAGATAGATTGGCACCGTATCCGCAACAATAGGCTTAAACATAAATAAGACCCTGGCACGGTGTTTTGTTCTTTTGTACATAGGGTTGCTATGAGTTGGACTCAGCTTGATATCACCTAGCAACAACAATATCTGGTTGGAGAGGTTAGAAACTGGGAATATTTATTTTAGAGAGGAAAATAACTAGGCCATGATTTAATTATCTCCACATATAGGGAGAGCCTGTGCTGACAATTTAAAACTTC
The DNA here is from genome assembly GCA_007922755.1 of Pedetes capensis. Taxonomy (NCBI): domain Eukaryota; kingdom Metazoa; phylum Chordata; class Mammalia; order Rodentia; family Pedetidae; genus Pedetes; species Pedetes capensis. The sequence goes on from VMDO01017745.1 coordinate 2,049, forward strand.
CAGATCATCTTTGAGAGTGAGAGACAGTAAACCAGGCAGAGTAATGCACACCTGTAATCCCAGCAGTTTGGGTGGTAGAGGCAGAAGGACCTCAAGTTTGAAGCCAAAGGCAACCTGGATAACTCCTGAGACTCTGATTCAAAATAAAAAGTAAAAAATGGGCTAGAGGTATAGTTCAGTGGTAGAGCACTTGCAAAACATGTGTGAGTCCCTGGGTTGAAACCCTTCAGTACCTCAAAGAAGAAAAAGAGAATGAGAGACAGTCTTAAGTTTTTTTTCCTTTGATAAACTTTTTATTGAACAATAACAACACAAAAAGGACACAGAATTTGAATTTTAGATGGTTTGTCTCTCCCTCTCTGTACCTTCCCCTTTCCCTACCCTCTTCCTTCTTTTTCTTCTTCCTCTCTCCCAATAGCTAAAATAGCATTTGCTAGCTTGAGGGCATTGCAGACTTGCATGTAGGAGAAAGTTAGGGCCACTATTTATCTGAACATTGAGTGATAGGGCCCTTTGTTTTGCCCTTGTGCTTTTGTATATGGATCCAGAACCTACCCTTGCTCCTTTTCTGACACCTGTGAGTCCTGGAGGTGAGAATGAGTTGGTGGAGCACGTGTGGAGATAGCCCTTATGTGAACTGGTTTTTCCAGCCCTGGCTTATGGTCAGAGAGCTCTCCCTAAATGGTGGAAGGCAGACAGTAAATGCCCCAGGTCTTTGTGCTCACTTTAAGTCCTTGCTTGTGCAGCATGCATTTCAAACTTTCCCTGATATGCAGTCGTTCCTAAGTTTTTGGAGACAGGATCTTGATGTGTAGCTCTGGCTGGCCTGGAGCTCAAAATCCTCCTGCCTCATCCTGCTGAGTGCTGGGATTACAAGCATGTGTATGTCACCACAACCAGCCTGAAATACAGCTTTTTAGTTTATATGACTCTTTGTTTTCCAAAATTAGGTCTGGATGTTTTTGTTTTGTTCTGTTCCTTTTTGTGGTTTTCTCTAACTATTTTGCATAGTGGTCTCATCTTTCATACTAGATCATATGTCTTCATTCCCTTTTTTGGGTCAGAGATATTTGTTTCAGTTTGATCTTCTGACTCCCTGTTTGAAGCTTTCAGAATTTAGCTCCTTCACACTTGTTCTAGGTATCCTGATGCTTTAATCAAGATAATTTACAATATCAATTTTCTGTTAGGGTTGTTACATAATATTTATACTGCATGTTAAAAACTAACCACTAAGCTTGAGAATTTAGTTGCATATAAAGAATTATTCCAATGTCAGGATCATCATTCAATTCAACAGCTATTTGGAGAGAGCACCTTCTCTATGCCAGGCACAGTACTTTGTAATGGAATACAGTGGTTGGTAAATATGACATTGTTTTAAAACGCTTTATAGAATTTAGAGGGTCTGGTGGAGTATCTTTAATCTCATCCAAATTGGTGGTTGCAGAAAGATCTTTGGCTCACATTGTCTTAGGTTCAGACCTAAGCTCAGCCATTTATTAAAGTTGGGTAACTCCAGAATATTATACTCTGGATGGAATAGGAGGGCCCCTTCCCACTTCAGAGGTTAGATTTCATTGGAAGGGTGTGATTGTAGCCCATTGAGTGGTGGAGAGGTTCTCGCGTTTCCTGGACCAGAGCTAGTCCACAGTTGCAGGGCAAGCAGGAAACTCCCTGGGGTAAGGAAGACTCAGGCTGCTGGGCAGATATGCTGGGCATTACAAGGCTCGGAGCATGCAGTGTCCACATTGGGTGGGCCATAGTAGCTATCCTTAAGGGTCCACATGAGCCAGGTCTGGTGGGCAAGCATGCAGAGGGAATTGGTGTGCTGCTGCAGCCACAGTGCCTGGAGCACAGGTGCCCATGTTGGTAGGGCTGCAGGAAACGGAATCTGTGGTGTAGGCCAGCAGAAACAGTTGGGTTAATATATCCCTGGTATCTGGAGGACCATGGGAAGATGGTTACCAGGCCCAGACTGCAGTTAATGGTTGCTGAGGGACCCTGTGCTCTGGGCCTGTGCCTGGGGCAGAGCATCACCAGATGTCCCCATATACTTCACTGGTGACCATGGAACAGGAGCTAGGACAAGCAGAAGCATAGAACTCGCACCAGAGTTCCCTTCCTCCTTCAGTGTCCCTCTGGCTCCCTCTACTGACCTTGCTTAGCATCATGCTCCCAAGACTGCTTATCATGTGAATTCTCTGTATAGAATAGTTTTGTTCCCTGTGTATAATACTTTCTGAAAGTACCATCCATCTTGTCTAAAATGTGTTTTTAAGGTCTTCTTGAGTGATAGTTCTATCAAGCTGTTTTAATTGCTTCCTATCCACTCTGTCCATAGATTGGATTGAAACCATCCTCTGCCACAGTCTTGTGTTTTTTTTTTTTTTTTGCCATGTGGTCTTTACTTTTTTCTCTGTACCAGTTTCCTCACAATATTTTGATTTCTAGCCATATAATCATGGCTTTCAGTTTTGTCTCTAGAATGTTACATGAATGAAATCATTTAGCATGTAGCCTTTTCAGTCTGGCTTCTTTCACTTAGCATAATACATTTGAGATTCATTTATGTTTCTTTCTGTAACTGTGTTTTAAAAATATCTCCAATGGATGGAAAACTTAGATGGGAAGGGGGGAGGGGGGGAAACATAGAGGAGGGTAAGGGGTAACCTATATGAATAATGCTTATCAAATTGCATATATGAAAATTGTCACAATGAAAAGCATGTCAAAATGAATTGCATTATGATGCACATTAAAAATTTCTAATAAAAAAATTAAAAAAAATCTCCAATGGCTTGTTAGAATTTACATTTGGGATTGTGAGGTTTTTGTATCTTTGTGCTTTCCTGGCAAACCCAAGAGAAAAATATCTTCAAAATCATTTCTGGTGGCCCAGGTTTAAGCTATTTTGTATTAGATGGCTTATCATTTTGCTGGAACAGAAAAAGTTATTAACCCATGGAGCAACCTGGTATGATTTTTTATACTCATTCTACAGTTGAAGAAACCAAGACGTAGGAAATGGGTAATTTATCCAAATCACACAACCTTTGTATTCAGAACCTAGATATTGTCACTCCCAAGCCTACAGGTGTTACTGTTCTGCCATTAAAGGCGTTAAAGTGTAATGAGTCAAAGGGTATTGTGTTTCATTAGAGGCCTTCTGAGACCAAATATAGAGTGTCATTTGTAAAAATCCTTTGTCTTTCCACATAAAATTATTCTTTGAGTTTTCAGAGCTCTGAACCTTTAGTGGGCATGGCTGTCAGGAGACTAGTTTCTTCATTCTTATTTCACAGACGTGTTCATTCTTGATTGTCATCAGTTGACATTATGGCATAGAGTCTAAGAACAACAAAAAAGCATAGTCAGATTTTACTTTACAGCGTGATCTTAATAGCTTTGGAAACACCTGGGCACTTGTTTCTACGGCTATCCTTGGTAGTGATATTTATGAGGCAAGTTGATTTTTGTCACCAAATTGGAACTAAGAAACGATTTTCTCTGACTGAAAATATGACCTGTGATTTGGAATTGATATTTATTCTTCTGTGTTATGCAAATGTGTCTCATTAAAATTAAAGCATTTGGCTGTGTAACCATAAAGATCCCATTCAGTTCTGATTCTGTGAATGTGACATTGTTGAAATGTTCCTAAACTATGGAGAACTCTCTTAATTACATGCTCGTATCATCTCAAGGGGGCTGGAGTTTAGCTCTGCACTCTCTGAAGGCCTGGGTTCAATCCCTAGCACCACAAAAATGGGACAAGGACCTGGCAACCCTCTCCTGAAACAATCTGGAAACAATCAGCCATTGAAAACCCTATTAATAGCAGAGAAGCAGTGATGTAGTGCTGGGCATGGCACATAATTTGTACTGTTGTACATAGGGACTTTGTGAGTCAGGCCCTACTCAGCAGCATCTAACAACAACAACAACATCATCATCATCTCAGGTATACCAAATATAGAAAGGAATTATAGCAACAAAAAGCACTGGTTGAAAATAATGGTAAATAGCCAGAGATTCATCCAGCTAGAAAAGACTTATGATTCAGTTGTTGACCTACAGGAACCCTCTCAAAGTGAATTTTTCTCACACTTTTGGTCTAGTAACAAGAGTTTACAAATAACCTTACTAAAAGATTATTGTTCCCCTTACTGTTACTTATATCATCTCTTCATAGACAAGGATTAAAATTGATATTCTTGATTTGTCTTTGGGCTTTATCACCTACCTCTAAGCTAACAAAGCTTTTACTCTAATACACTGAATGTTCAGAATACTTTTCTTTTGAAGAGTAGAGTCCTAAGTTAATGTTAGTGATGGTAATGCATTCTTCCCAGCCAGCAAAATGAAGGCTGCTTCAGTTTGGAAATGGTGACACCATAGTTTCTTTTCACTCATAATATTTGGCAGATATTTCAGGTTAGGCCCTTGTATTTTAGGGGAAGTGAATTCTTAGTCCAAGCCTCATAAGTTTCCCTTATACTGGAATGGTCCTCTTCTTTTGACCCATTTGTGATAAGTCCATGTGTAATGTTAGTATATCTATTCAAAATACTGGGCTACTTTTAGATATACTATAGCAGTGAAAATAAATGTGGACATTGCCCTCATGGTCCTCTTTTAATCTTACAGATATGAATACTTGTTGACCTGTAGCCATGAGCCCGAAGATCTAATTTACAAATTGCCTGCCGCCATACAACTGTGGTGTCTGATTCTGTCAGATCTCGGAAGCTAAGCAGGGTCAGGCCTGGTTAATACTTGGATGGGAGACTGCCTGGGATACCAGGTGCTATAGGCTTGAGGGGAGGACCTAGCAACCCACTCCCAAAAAAACAACAGCCATTGAAAACCATATGAATAGCAGAGAAGCACTAATAATTCTGTCTCCAGTTGTATGTAGGGTTGCTACGAGGCAGACACTGACTCAGTGGCCCCTAACAACAACAGCAACAATAATTTACATATTATTGTGCATTCCAAAGAGAATTTCAGGAATCTAAAAGAATGTATAGAAAGGGATTATGGATATAGCTCAGTGGTAGAGTGCTTGCCTAGTATGTGGAAGGCCCTGGATTCAGTCAGTCCTAAACAGTGCAAAAAGTTTTGTAGGTTAAAAACAAACAAAAACCCCTTCAGTATATTTTGGTACTGTGGCATCTTTAATGCACAATATGATTTCTCACCCACAGAGAGTACAGGAAATCCTTAAAACAGAATAGCCTTTCCTTATACCAATTTGAATAATGTACAGAAATGTTTCCACTAGGCTATAAGGTTGTCTTTGAAAAGAAAGAATGGCCATTTGTCATTTGAATGCCCTTCCATTGTTGTTTAGTGGGCATAATCTTAGAAAACTAAAAAAACGAAACATCTAGCCGGGCGTGGTGGTGCATGCCTGTAATCCCAGCGGCTGGGGAGGCAGAGGCGGGAGGATCGCAAGTTCGAGACCAGAGGCAGCCTGCGTAATTTAGCGAGACCCTATCTCAAAAAAGTAAAAAAAATGGGCTGAAGCTGCAGCTCAGTGGTCCAGCACTTGCAGAGCATGCAAGCGCGAGTCCCTGGGTTCAACCCCAAGTACTGCCAAAAAAAAAAAAAGAAAAGAAAAGAAACATGTGAGCACAAAAAAATTATTATTATTGTTACTGTGCAGTTCTCGGGGGTTGAAGCTAGGGCCCTCTATATGCTAGGCAAGTACTCACTGAGCTGCACCTCAAGCTCCTGTTTTATTTTTTACTTTGAAACAGAATCTCACTAAATTACTCAGGCTGGCTCTGGCCTCAAACTTGTGATTCTCCTGCCTCAGCCTCCCTTGTTTCTGGGATTATAGGTGTGCACCACAGCACCTGGCTCAAAAAAAAAAAAGTATTATTGTATATTAAACATGTTAGCCATAAATAAAAAAAAAAGAAAGGTTGGAAAATAAAATCAAGGAAATTTCCCAAAAAGTAGATCATGAAGAGATGACAAACTGTGGGGACATGAATGAAGATTACAGGTACAGCCTGGAAGGTCCATGATTGAGGTATAATAACAAGAGTGCCACTAAAAGAAAACAATAGGGAGGAAATTATGAAGAAATAACACTTGAGAATCTCTCAGAATCAAAAGATCTGAGTTTCCAGATTGTGAATGTACCTTATACCAAAGATGAAAATATCCCTGAGGTACATTATTATAAAAAGAAAATCCTAGAGTCTTTCTAAGAGAGAAGAGATGTCACCTATAAATGACCAGGAATAAGAATAGCTCAGATTCTTTAACAGAGGTGGTAGAAGGATTAGGAAAATGGGGCAGTGCTCTCAAAATTCCGAATAGAAATTGACCTCCAACCTGTGATTCATTACCCAACAAACTGCCATGGTAGAATAGAAACATTTTCAGACATGAAAGTCCCAGAAACTTATCTCTCATTCATATATATCTTAGAGAATTGCTGGATATTGTGCTTCACCAAAATGATAGTATAACCCTAGAGAGCAGAAACTGGCAGGCCCACTTTTGAAAGAGACAAAGGGAGCAAGTTCCCAGGAGGATGGTGCGGAGAAGCCCAGGAAGGTGGTTTTGAAGTAGGTTGGAGGGAATGATGGAGGATTTCTAACATTGGACCCAGGTATAATTTCCCTCAGGAAAAAATTGAACTTAGATTGAGAGGAGTTTGAAGGTTTTAAAGGAGCATTTTGGTGTAAGTCATAGAAAACAAACTTTAAAATGAAGTAATTATCTTTAGGAAAAAATTACACAAAAGTTTTTATTACAGTATAATTTATAGCTTAGCCATGAATTAAATGTTGATTTACTAAATAATAGTGATAATTATTGGGAAGATAACACTTCATCTTCCATAGTAGGGAGACTTTCTGTTCTTATGAAGTTCTCCTGGAACACAAGTATACCCATTCATTTGCACACTATGGCCGCTTTTGCACTGTGGCAGAATTAACTATTGTAGATCCCCTGCTCCCACAATTTCACTTTCTCTGGTTTTAGTTACCCAAAGACAACTATGGTCCAGAAATATTAAATGGAAAATTACAGAAATAATTTATAAATTATAAGTTATGTACCATTTTGAATAATTTGTTGAAATCTTGCACAATCTTGAGACAAGTCATTAATTATTCCTTTTTCTGGAATATTGTGCTGTGTATAAACTACCCAACAATCGGTCACTTAGTAGTCATGTTGGTTATCAGTCAACTGTCGAGGTTTCATAGTGCTTGTGTGCCAGTATCCCTTATTTCACTTAACTGTTATGATCCCAAAATGCAAGAGTAGTGATGCCAGCAATTCAGATATGCTAAAGAGAAGCCATGCTGTGCTTCCTTCAAGTGAAAAAGTGAAAGTACAATAAGCTATTTTGAGAAAGCCAGCACATTCATATAACATTTATTGGAGTATATTATTTTATGAATTAGTGTTAATCTTACTGTGTCTAATTTATAAATTAAACTTTAGATATGTATGTATATGAATAAACATAATGTATATAGGGTTCAATACTATCTGCAATTTCAGCATCCACTGGAGGTTTTAGAACACATCCCTCATGGGTAGAGGGGGATGATTATAATTGAAATTGGGACTATATGGCCTACAACACCTAAAGTATTTATCATCTGGCCTTTTATAAAAATATTTGGTGACTTCTGTTATGTAGGAAGAAGCCAATAGAATAAGATCTAAAACTGAAAGGATAAAAACTATTAGCAATATAAGCATGTGATTTGAAATAGGATGGAAAGGAGCAAAAGGAAACACTAAAGATCAGATGATTGCCCCTGGGAAGAGTGAATCAGGATGGGAAGAGTAGTGTCACAGATGATTTTTTTTTGCTTGTTTTAGACTTTCTGTTATTATTGAATTCTCAAGCTAAAGTGCATGTATTACTTTGAAAAAATAAGCATGAAGAATAGTGAGAAATTTGATTGGATTAGGACAAAATAAACAGTAAAGGGTGAAGAAAGAGATAGAGGCCACCAGTTATGATAAAGAAAGTGGGAGCTCAAAGCCTTTTCTGTAAACATGGCTTTCTGTAAACATGGCTTTCCCATGTTTATACTCATTCTGCAGGTAATCATTTAAGAATCCGAGTGTCAGGTGCTGAGGTCTATTCTGCAGAACAGGGTTCCTTCCCAGAGGGTGCTTCAGTACTAACAGCTGATGGCATGCAGTCAGGTAAAAGGTAACATGATGGTCTCACTGCTGTAGAGCTTAAAGACGGGCAGCACTAATGGCTACCATATAGTTCATGTTCACCATGTAGCATATAATATAGATTATCATTCCCTTTAATTCATCTAAGACCCTGTGAGGCAGATGTTACCATTTGACAAGTGAGAAGATAATGTATGGAAGAAGTTTTACATGTCTAATCATTATTGGAGCCTGGACTCAGATTCTGCTTTCGCCACTTCAAACCATTGCTTTTAAATTACATCCTATAGAATGCTTCAAGCCTAGCAAAAGACATAGATAACTTCATCCAGTTTGAGTCATGGAGGGTAATAAAGTGGGGAAAAGGGGAACTGAGGGCTTTCTCATCTAGTAGACACTCTCTGAAGTCAACAGTGTCTGTCAAGAGTCTTGGGAAGAGATGGTTGATATGGGTTTAATGGAGATAGCTTTTCCCAAGACATCTCTGCCTTCTGATTAATTTTTCCCTATTGAGTTGCTCCATCTGTCCTATTCCTGTTTTTTTCTAAAATCTTCACCTTAGAGTGGTTCTTAGAAACTGGCCTCAAGGTTGAAGGTGGGCATAAATAGATTATAATAGTACATGTTCATTGCAGAAAATTTGAGATACATCTGATTTTTAAAATTGCTTCCCATGTACTCTTTGTCCCTAAGTGCCTGATAGACTTGTAGGGATGGGGGCCTGTTAATGGCAAAGATCTTCGTCCTTACGTATTGTCAGTTGCATCTACTGTTGTTTTTTTGTGAGAGTAAAGGGTTGTGGTAGAGGTCTGCTGTGTGTGCACTTGTCTTTGTGAAAACACTTCCATAATGAAATAGACTTTAGTAGTGAGCAGGGATTAAGATGGCAAAGCTCTCAAGATGTAATGAATTTAAATGATTTCTGTGAATGAATGGTTGTATAGTGTAAATCTGATGTTTTGTTATTTTTAAGTGTCCATAATGCATCACTAAAGAACTTGGAAATGGCACAAGGGTTGAAAAGAAATTTTGAACGAGAGAGAGAGAGTAATTAAAAAATAAATAAATGAAAAAACTTTCAAAATATTCTTACTGAAACCTGACATACATTTTTCTTAATAGAATCATTGTTAGTTGAGTGAGCATAGGAAGGAATAGGAACTTTTATATTGCTTTTTATAATATTAGCAGTGTATCTTCTGGGGAAGATAATTAAATGCTGCATACACACAAGTATTGAAGTGCAATGAGGAAAGCTAGAGTGCTCCCAGTTTTCTATGTGATTCACAAGTTATATACATGATTTTTTTCCCTGATGACAAATTTCCCGGTTTGCCCACACAGGGGTTTCAGAATTGTGCATATTGTTCCTAATTAAGTGTTGAGGCCCTGAAATTACTGTTTGATTTGTTCTATATTGAGTCAAAAAGGATCTAATCACAACTTCTGAGTGATAGCTACAGAGGCCATAATACCACTTTAACTGCATGCAGAAATGCAGGCTTTAAGGTATCTATCTATTCATGTGTTCATGGTATATAAAATTTAGCTTTACAAAGAGATTAGTTTTGTGTTTTTTTAAAAAACGCATTAAAAAGCCTTAAAAAAGTAGAGATAATTTAAGAGAGAATGTTTGTAAATGGTGAAGTGCTATTCAGAGAAATAAAAGTCAATGAGTGCTTATTGAATACCTGTTGATATTGATGACAGCTATTAGTTTGCAGGATGGCAGCATGTTGGTATGTGGTGATCCATAAGGGTGGTAGAAATGATTTGACAGTAATAATTTGAGGCTTGCCAAGGATTGCTTTCAGCAAACTGGTACCCTCACTTGTGCTCTCCTTGGTTTCACACATACTTTCTCTTTCAGAGGACAGAGTGAGGTAAGGGGGAAATGTTTGGTTTAGAATCCTTTATCATCTCTTTCCTTCAAACCATACTTGCAAGCTTCAGCCCCACCTCTTCCTTAGTCTTCCTAACCTGTGCTCACTTACCTTCTTGGACCTTCTTGGGCCTCTGGTGACACAGGCCAAAGAGGTAGTGAGCCCTCTCCAGGGCCCAAGGTCTGCTGTGTTAGGCATTTTCCATGCTACCAACCTTATTCCTGAACTTTCTCTAAGGCTTATGGGTATTTCTTCTTGACTCATTTCCTTGGAATACATTCCTTAAAGTGCAACTGGCATATAAAAAGATTGGAACAGTTTATAAATCTAGTGGCACATTGCCTGAGAGATCTTCAGAAAGCTTGAGACAATTAAGAGTGCCATTGTTGTTAGATGCCTATAGGGCCCATATCCGACTCATAGTGACCCTATGTACAAGAGACAGAACAGTATTGTCAGTGCTTCTCTGCTATTCATAGGGTTTTCAATGGCTGATTGTTTTTTGGGAGTGGGTTATTGGGTCCTTCTCCTAAGCCTACAGCACCTGGTGTTCCCAGGTGGTCTCCCACGCAAGTACTAACCAGGTCCACCGACCCTGCTTAGCTTCTGAGTTCTGATGGGATCCGATGCCACAGTGGTATGGCTGCAGGCTAAAAGTGCCATTAATAATGATAAATAGGACCTGTTGTTCTGCGTTCCTGAAGTTTTGGGAACTGGCTGTTTTGCATGCTAGTTTGTGGTTCTGAATCAGAAATTTTTTTTTTTTTTTTTGGGTATATCTATTGCTTGTACCAGTTCCTTATGTTATTAAAAATTAATTTTTATTGGTACTGGAATTTTTCTGTATTTTTAAATTTCATTTTGTTGGGAAGAATTTTATTTCAGTACATATATCTTATTATTGATAATACCCCTTTTTTGGTGTGTGGTCTTTGGGTCTGAACCTAGGGCCTAGTGCATACTTTTGCAAGCATTCTACCACTGAGCTGCACACCCAACCACTTTTTAATTTTTTATCTTGAGACAGGATCTCACTGAGTTACACGGGCTGCCTCTGGCCTCAAACTTATGATCCTCCTGTGTCTGGTTCCCAAGTTGCTGGGATTACAGGTGTGCATCTCCATGCCTGGCTAATAATACCCTTTTCCTCCCCAATAATCTTATCTTAGTAAATTTTAGGGTATAACTTAGTGGTTCTCATTATGACACTTCCATATCTGCATCTCATTGTACATTGCTCATGTTCACCTCCCCCATTACCCACACTACTCCACCTTCCCCTCCTGTCCCACCTGTGGTCCCCCTTCTACTTACATGTCTTGTTTGTTTGTTTGTCTGTCTGTCTGTTTGTCTGTCTGTCTATCTATCTATCTATCTACACATCCTGATTTTGCCTTAAGGGCAAAATATGTGGTCTTTCTCCTGTTACGATTTCTTCTTGCCCCTTTCCCCTTTTCTTTAGTCCATTATTTTCCCTGCATGGCCCTTTCTGCTTTCACAACCTATATGTTTTAATACTGAATATATATGTATATATATGTATATTGAAATCTGATGGCACCTAACAAAAAATCAAATTCACATGAGAGAAAACATGTGAAGTTTATATTTCTGGGTCTGACTTATTTTTGCTTGAAATGATGATCTCAGGTTCCATCCATTTTCCAGCAAATGCCATTATTTCGTCCTTCATGGTGAATAAAATTTCATGGTGTATATTGTTGTTCTTAGGTGCTGCTGAGTCAGTGTCTGACTCATAGTGACCGTATGTACAACAGGTGAAACAGTATTTTAGTGCTTCTCTGCTATTCATAGGGTTTTCAGTGGCTGATTGTTTTCTGGGAGTGGGTTGCCAGGTCCTTCTCCCAAGCCTACAGCACCTGGTGTTCCCAGGCAGTATCCCATCCAAGTAGTAACCATGCCCAACCCTGCTTAGCTTGCGAGATCTGACAGAATCAGACACCACAGTGGTATAGCTACAGGCCCATGGTGTATAGATACCACAGTTTCCTTATCTGTTTATCTGTTGATGGATACCTAGGTTGATTCCATGTTTTGGCTATTGTGAATTATGCCATAATAAACTTGGATGAGGAGGTATCACTGTGGTGTGTTGACTTAATATTCCTTTAGATGTATACCCAGGATTGGTATAGACAGGTCATATGGTAGCAACCTCTAAACTGATTTCCATAGTGACTGCAGCAGCCTTCATTCCCACCAGCAGTGTCATAGGATTCCTTTCTCCCCACATCCTTTCCATCATTTGTTATTGTTTATTTTGTCGAGGGTAGCCATTCTGACCGTGGTGAGATAGTATCTCAGTGTAGCTGTGATTTGCATTTCCTTGATGGCTAAGGATGTTGAGTATTTTTTATATGATTGTTGGCCATTTATATTTCTTCTTCTGAGAAGTCTCTGTTGAGTTCTTTTGCACATTTCTTGATTGAATGCTTTGCTTTTTTGGTGTTTAATTTTTGAACTTTTTTTTTTTTTTTTTAAACATACTGGGGGTTGAACCCACAGCCTTGTGCTTACATGCTTTGCAAGTGCTGTACCACTGAGCTGTACCCCAAGCCCACTTTTTTTTACTTTTTGAGACAGGATCTCACTAAATTACACAAACTGCCTCTGGTCTTGAACTTGGCATCCTCCTGCCTTTGCCTCCCAAGTTGCTGGAATTACAGGCATGCATTACTGTGCCCAGCTTTTTTTTTTTTTAACTCTTTATATATTCAGATATTAATCCCCTGTCATATGTGTAGCTGGCAAAGATATCTTCCCATTCTGTAGAGTATCTCTGTACTCTGATAATTGTGTCCTTTGTTGTGCAAAAGCTTTTAAATTTAATGCAGTGCTGTTTGTCACTTCTTGTTATTGTTGCTTGCACTTTTAGGGTCCTATTCATAAAGTCCTTTTCTATACCTGTGTCTTAAAATGTTTTCCCTGTGTTTTCTTCTAGCAGTTTCAAAGTTTCAGGTTTGACATCAAGGTCTTTGAACCATTTTGAACTGACTTTTGTACAAACTGAGAGAGAGGGATCTAGTTTCAGTTTTCCCAGCACCATTTGTTGAAGAGATTGTCTTTTTTCCAACTTACATTTTTGGCATCTTTGTCGAATATCAGGTGGCTGTGGCTGTATGGATTTATTTCTGGATCCTCTGTTCTGTCATGTTGATCTACACGTCCGTTTTTGTGGCAGTACTATGCAATTTTTGTTACTATATCTTCGTAGTACAATTTGTGGTATGCCCTTCATTGTTCTTTCTGCTCAAGATTACTTTTGCGATTCAAGGTCTTTTTTGCTTCCATTTGAATTTTTAGATTGTTTTCTCTGTTTCTGGTCATGTCTACTTGGTGATCTAAATGCTTCTTGTGGTTGGATGTCCATTTCTTTCCCCAGATTTGGGAAAGTTTGTCCTGTATTGATTTCCTTACTTCATTCATTTGCTTATTTGTGTCCTCTTTGAAGTCATTGATCATTTTTACAAGTAGATGTTTAAATTCTTTGTGACATTTCTACTGTTTCAGAATCTTTGAATTCAGTGGTTAAAGTATCATGGCCTTTTAGAAGAGATGCATCGCTTTGCTTTTCATATTTCTTGTGTTTCTGATTTGTGATCTGTAGGGGTGGACACTACTTTCCATTTTATTTGGGGGTGTTTTTAGTGAGCAACTTTCTCTTGAGATCATGATCTCCAGTGTCAGTCTCAGAGAAAAAGACAAACTACTATGTTTTTGTTTTTGTTGTTAGGTGCTATTGAGCCGTGTCTGACTGATAGCGACCCTCATAGGGTTTTCAACGGCTGATTATTTCGGGAATGCCTTGGGAGTAGATTGCCAGGTTCTCCCATTTTTGCAGTGCTGGGAATTGAACCATGGACCTCAGAGATTGCAGAGTGGCACTCTACCAACTAAGCTAAATCCCAGCCCCACAAACCACTGTACCAGTTAAATACCCGACCAAACCAGATACAGATATATATTTAAAATCACTTAAAGCCAACTATGGCACCACCAATGCCCACAGATCTAAGACTGACAGTAATAATATAGAGTAGGCCATGAAATTACATCACATTTAGGGTGAAGGTATAAATAGTATTAGCCTGAAGAAGAATTGGGGAGGCATAAGAAGGGGAGCGCCTGCAGCCATAGCCCTGTGGCATCCAATCCCATCAGATCTCGGAAGCTAAGCAGGGTTGGGCCTGGTTAGTACCTGGATGGGAGACCACCTGGGAACACCAGAAGCTGTAGGCTTGGGAGAAGGACCTGGCAACCCCCTCCCAAAAATCAATCTACCATTGAAAACTGTATGAATAGCAGAGAAGCACTGACAAAAGTGTTTCTCCTGTTGTACAGAGAGTCCCTAGGAGTCGGATACCCACTCGACGGCACCTAACAACAACAACAACAACAAGAAGGGGAGCGGGGAGCAGAAAGATTCCTCAAGGGTAAAGTTAAAGAAAAGAAAAAGATAGGGAAAGGAAATGAATGTAAGAAAGAGGGAAGAAAAGGAACAAAAGATAAAACAAATTAATCCATGATAAGGAAAAATATATAAACAGAATGAGGTAAATATAAACAAAGCAATAGAAAGTAGTAAGCCTAAGATTTAAAACATAAGTAGGAAAGGAGAGATACTCAGGCAGAAAAAGATTTTAAAAACCCTCAAAAGAAAAAAGATAAAATTTATATTTAGCAAAAAGAGAAATGAGAAAATGAAAATTAACAATGAAAAGAGGGAAGAATAGAAAAAAGAAGAAGAAGAAAACCAGACACTGACTCACTGACTTTCTCCTCTGAAACTCCAGTGTCTCTGGGACCTGAGTTAGGAGGATCCTGAGCCCCAACCCAGAGGCAACCTGTGTAATTCAATGTAATTGCATCTTCTAGCAAAAATAAGAAAAAGGCTGAGGGTATTGCACAGTTGCTTAGCATTCACCCTATTCAAAGCCTGGGTTCAATCCCCAGCACAACAGGAAAAAAAGAAAAAAGAAGAAGCAAAAGTACTGGTGGAGCTTCTTTCTGTGGCCTTTAATATTGGAATCTATTGGGTAGAGGTAGTGATCAGCTGAGAGTGGAATCTTTTTATCTGACTAGGACTCAGAATTGACAGTCTCTGTAGTTTCCCTCAGGAGATGGAATCATGTCCTTTCCCTTGGGGTTAGGGCTTGCTTCTATGCCATTTTTCCAAACTCCAGCTGCCTGAACCTCTCTGTGTCAGAGTCCCTTTTCCCCACCACACAGCAGTTGCCTGCTGCTGCTATATAGCATGCTGGGATTGTGGTAGGTCACCGTCAGGCCCTCCTCTGATGATAATTCTTTGTTTTCAGGCCCCTCATGATAGCTTGGGGCTGGGATTTAGCTCAGTTGGTAGAGCGCTACACTGCAGTGTCAAAGGTCCTGAGTTTGATCCCCAGCACTACAAAACTGGGAGAAGGACGTGGCAATCCACTCCCAAGGCAATCCAGAAACAACCAGCCATTGAAAACCCTATGAGGGTTGCTATGAGTCACACACAACTCGACGGCACCTAACAACATGATAGCTCAGTTTCATACAGCAGGTTCCCTCTCAAGGTTACTCCAGATCAAGATGATGCCCTCCAAGGCATGAAGTGTGGGAAAGTGAAATGTTGAACTCCCCCACCTCAGTCAGAGCCATAGAATCACCAAATCCTCACAAGAATTCAAGGGCTTCAAAGACTGGGCTTGTCTTGTGGGACTCCCTGTCTGGCTAACTTCTTTGGATGAGGACTCCATTCGCTTCCCTCGCTGCTCAAACTCCATTCTGCAACTTGGGACCATCTCACACTCTCCTCTGTGGTTTCTGTGCTTTTCTAGACCTGTGGCAAAGAGTCCACTCCTTCCTTTTCTAACTCCTTTGTTTTACAGTGTAACAAAGTTGTTGTTAAGTGCTATCTAGTAAGGTCTGATGCATAGCGACTCTCATAGGGTTTTCAATGGCTGATTGTTTCCAAATTGCTTCTGGAGTGGATTGCCATGTCCTTCCATTTTTGTGGCACTGGGGATCTAACCAAGACCTCAGAGTGCAGAGCAGCACTCTAACAACTGAGCCAAACCCCAGCCCTATGTCACACAGAGGCTGCCATTAATCTGCCATCTTAAACTGGATGTCTCCATAATACCCCTTTTTATTAGCTGGAATTTTCCCCCAAATTTCTTTCTTTTCAGAACTTGTAGTAGTTTGTAGTGGTTGGGAATATTGGTTTTCTTGGTCCAATACTTTGAAGTTGAGAAGTAAAGGAGGTAAGTGTGTCCTAATATAATTTACCTGGAACTTCACTATAATGAAAACTTGTTAGGTTGTTGTTAGGTGCCGTCGAGTCGGTATCCGACTCATAGTGACCCTCATAGGGTTTTCAATGGCTGACTGTTTCGGGATTGCCTTGGGAGTGGATTGCTAGGCCCTTCTCCCATTTTTGTGGTGCTGGGAATTGAACTCGGGGCCTTAGACTGCAGCGCAGTGTTCTACCAATTGAGCTAAATCCCAGCCCATAATGAAAACTAGGAGAGGATATTACTTTGAGTTTTACTTCCCATATTTTAGAGCTGTTACCATTTCTCTGGAATTGGTTTCTTTCTTGGGATGAATAATTTTTTCACCAAATACTAACACTTGCAGTTATTTTTAGAAGCATCATTTACTAGACACACTTCTCTGCACCTTATCTAGGCAGCTCTCTGCTTTCCTGCACCATGTCTGTTTTCCAGCTTGTTACCTCCTTGACCACTGTGCTCTTTGTAAACAGTATTATCCTGGTAGACAATTCTCTAGAGAAGATTCTGTGGCATTTTATGACTCCTTTTATAGAAGATGCCTCTAACTCTTGGAGGAAAAAAAACCTAAATTGACATTAAAATGATAAACTGTAATTGTGGTCCCAAGGATGATTAGAACTAACTTACTTACTTCCTCCCTTTCTTTCTTTCTTTCTTTCTTTCTTTCTTTCTTTCTTTCTTTCTTTCTTTCTTTCTTTCTTTCTTTTTTAGTACTAGGGAGTTGAATACTTTATATATTTTGTAAGCATTCTACCACTAAGCTGCACCCCTAGGTTCCCCCTCCCCCCTTTTTTTCTTGAAACAGGGTCTTGCTAAGTTACACTGGCTGGAACTTGCTATCTTCCTATCCCCACCTCCCAAGTCACTGAGATTACAGGTGTGAACCGCGTGCCTGGCTATATTAGAGGGTAATAGGAAGAAAAGGAATAGAGGGTTCTGCAGCCAGCCACCACCCAGCCTAGCTGTTTGCTTCCCTGCCTCCTGCAATATGAATATCAAAGTAAACCTCTTGTGGGACAAAGGGTTTTGTTGGATGGTCAGTGCTTCCCTGATAGATAATACCCATATAAACAGCATACTTGCTAGAAGGAAACAGAATTAAAATCATTCTTCACTTGTACATTGATCCAGGAAGGATAAGACTATGTGAGACATACACCACCTCCCAGCTGTTGAAAAGAACACTGTTTAGTAGATTCTTCTCCCTTATCAAGACTGGTAGCTGCCTGTGTTTGTAGCCTTTTGAAATGCTGGCCTCTAAGACCAGTCCTTTGGAGAGACTGGGAATCCATTAACCCTTGTTGGGCACAGGCTCTAGATACAAGGCATTTCTTTCCTTCCCCTTCCGGCTCAACCCCCCACTATAAAGATGACACCTCACTTAACTCCATGCAGCAGTGTAACCCTTCACTACTGCCTGCCTTCACTTCTTGAAGGTGTACTCTCTTTACAATCTATATCTTTAATAAACTTAGCCTATACTCTATACTGCAGTTTCTGTGTCTTACATTTCTTTTATATAGGGAAATGCTTGCAAACTGAGGTTTCTGCTGCCTAGGAGGGGAATATAATTGTTGCTGCCACCCTTCAGATCCAGGCTCTGGAACCATACTTCCTACTCTGGATCTGCTTTAGATGTCTTTTTCTCTCTTAACGCCCGTGCTTCAGAAGCATATACTATCTTTCACCCTTTATCTAATCAACTTCAAACTTTATCACTCTCTTACTGACTCGTCCTAAAATTCTTTTTTTGTGACGCAGCCAAGGATCCAACATCCTCCCTGAGTGGATGTCCCAAGAAAGGAAACTCCTCAGGGAAGGTGGTAATGTTGGGGTACAGAACCCCTAAATCTGCTGACAGCTTCACTTTTCTGTTTACATCAAATGTGGCATTTAAAATCCACTTTTAATTCTTTTTAAATTAAAAACAATATTGTAAATTGACAGGTTGTTGTTGTTGTTAGGTGCTGTTGAGTTGGTATCCGACTCATAGCGACCCTCATAGGGTTTTCAATGGCTGTTTCAGGATTGCCTTGGGAGTGGCCTGCCAGGTCCTTGTCCCATTTTTGTGGTGCTGGGAATTGAACTTGGGACCTCAGAGACTGCAGCACAGCACTCTACCAACTGAGCTAAATCCCAGCCCCAAACTGACAGGTTATGGTTATATATTTATGAACTATAAAGTGATGTTCATATTTATGAGTATAATGTGGAATAATTAAACTAATATCCACCACCTCAAATATTTACCCTAATCTTAATGGTCTGCTTAATACATACATGTCACATTCATTTGGAAATAAATAATTATGAAGGTTAAGCATAATTGTGTATCTCTGGGATAGTTTCCTAGGTTATTGGTGTTCTTTTTCTGAATAGGATGTCCAGGAAGTCAAGGTAAACAGTGTTGGGCCATGTCTAAGTCTAACCCAGAGTCAGAACTGAGGTTCTATGATTCACCTTTGTTCATCTGAGGAAGGAAAGAGTTCTAGTTCTGCGGTAGTACACATAGTGATGCAGTCAGTCCCAAATTCCATATTTCTTGGATTAGTGTTCTTTCCTCTCTCTGGGATGCTCTACTGTACCAGTAAAGCCAATTACTGGGCACTTAACAGTGTTCAGAAGTCAATTATGAAGAAAAGTTCACTTTCATGAAAGATATGGTTATAGTGGGGATAGGGTTTATGTATTAACTAGAATAAAATCAGTTATTTAAAAAAACATATGAAATATTAAAATAGAATTTATTTCATCATGTAATATATGCACATGACGTAAAACACCAAGCAATATAGTAGAATTTATGGTGAAATGGAAGAATGACCTGCCCCTACCCAATAGCAACTTGTGCCTCACTCATTTTTTGTTTCATTTTGTTTTTTGTTTTTATCATCATTGTTTTGTTTTTGTTTTTTGAGACATGGTCTCACTGTGTAGCCTAGGCTGGCCTGCAACTCACTATGTAGCCCAGGCTGGCTCAGACTTGTGATCCTCCTGCCTCTGCCTTCTGAGTGCTGGGATTACAGGTGCGCACCACCATGTCCATGCTCCTATCTTACTTTTAGAATTATCTTTAACTCTAGCTCTCTTTTTTTGGTTGTATTTCTATTTTATTACCACAACTTGTCCATTGTAAACATTATTTATTGATTTTCTTCTGAAAGGATGAGGACCTACCTTATTCTCACCCTTTCTCCCCACTCCTCTCAATAAATTCATGTCATTATTTTTGGTTCCTCTTTTACTTACCACATAGATTTAGTATCCCAGTATCATTTATAATTTATCTGATATATAATGATAGCATTTTTAAACTTTATTCCATGTGGAGCAATAAGTTAGGATCTTGTTAGATAGGGTTAAGTCTACACTTAGTGCTCTGGGGGTTGTTGGACATAAATTTTCTGTGGAATCCTCTGTTTCATGTTTTTCTCTTATGTCACAGTTAATCCAGAGATAATCTAAAATTTTTTAGTTTGAGTTTTATTGTAATCTTTTCTTTTTTATATTTTATAGAAATAAATACCTTCCTTCAATAGATGAAAATGAAAATACAGAAGAAAGAGAAGCAGGTATGTGGTCTCCTTTCTTTCAGGTAAATTCATCCAGTGTATCTTGCACTTTTTGCAACAGGAGATGCTGGCTCATGTCTTGGCCTCTGGTAGTTCTCTCTTACCTCTCTTTTCCATTCCGCATGTGGTAACAAAGCTCTGAATGACTTAACACATGGATATTTCCTTTTTCTCAGGTCATCTCCATAGAGAAGTAATGTAGTGAAGACTTTAAATTAGAATATTATTAAAAATTAGCTGTGTAAAAATGTTTCCTCTCGGAGCAGCTTTCCAAGTTTTTCTAAGAGAGAAATGTGATCAGTTCTTTAAAGTTTACATTTTGGATATTTAGTAAACTAAAAGCATTCTTTTTTAAGTAAAATTCTTATTTATAATGATCTATGGAGGATTTCTCCTAGAGGGTCTAATGAACTGACTGAAAGGATGTGAGCATCAACTTTTTGGTATTGACTTCTTAAAGGGAGGGGAGTTCATAATAACTTTAGTTCACATGAATCATCCAGAATCTCTTTCCTCAGTTGATACTTCTGTGCCTTGATGGTTAAAAGGAACTTCAAGACCCCAGTCAGTATAGCCCAGGGAAGTGAGACATGGAGTTCTACCTCTCTTATAAACAAGTATATCTCTAATGGATTGCTTTTCCTTTTATATTATCGGATGGCAGTCTGTAACTGGCAGATCTAAATCTCTGCCTTGTACTAGGATCCTATGCAAAGCGATTGGGTTGTCTTCACCTAGGGAGCTCTAGTTAGATACAGGGTGACCTAGGGATTTATTTACAAAGACTACTCTCTGGACAGTCCCTAATGGATAACATGATTTGGGAAAGGAATTATCACCTGTTATCAGTTTTTAACAGGAAGCATTGACTAAATATTATCTACACACTGGATTTCTGTGTGTCCTAGCACTATAATAAGTTGTCAGCTGGTAAGCACTACAGAGACGTTTCTTCTGCCAGGAATTTATCTTGTGGCTATGCCCGAACAGGTATATAAAACTGTGTGTATAAGGGCTTTTATTATCATTTATGGTAGCAAAAATGGAAAGAAACCCCCACTGCCACAAAAAGGGGGACTATTTATATCAGAGCACATCTATCTGTTAGAATATTATGCCACAGTTAAAGAGAGCACATTACTGAAGATATTTTGAACCTTCAAAACTATTGTCATGATGTGTGGGCAGTTTTATAGTTCTTAAATAAATTTTCATATTTATTTTATTTATTTATTTTTTTGTGTGTGTGTGTGTGATACTAAGAGTTGGACCCTTGCAACATACTTTCCAAATGCTTTACCACTGAGTTGTACCTTGAGCCCCCCTTTTTTAATTTTTAGTTAGCATCTTGCTAACTTATACAGGCTGCCTCTAGCCTTGAACTCATGATCCTCTACCTCCTAAGTCACTGGAATTATAGGCATGTACCACCATGCCCAGCTTAATTTTTAAACATCCTTTAAGGTAAACTTTCATTTAAATGAAAGCATTCCACAGCAACTACCCCAAAATGAATCCTAGTTTCTTTCTTTTATGATTCTATTAGTTCATATTAAGACCTTTGGTGTCAGCCAGCTTTTATGTAGCCTCAGATGGGTTTTCATTTTAGACCTCAGTAATTTTGGTGAGCAGAATGGGATATATATTTATATATAATTTTTTTTTTTTTGCAGTACTGGAGGTTGAACCAAGGCCTTGCACTTTCATGCTTTGTAAGTGCTATACCACGGAACTGCAACCCCAGCCCATATTTTTACTTTTTGAGACAGGATCTCCCTAAATTATGCAGACTGCCTCTGGCTTCGAACTTGTGATCCTCCTGCCTCTGCCTGCCAAGTCACTGGGATTACAGATGTGCACTTCCGCACCTGGCTGGGGTTTTTATTTAAAAGTTAGTATTAGTTATGGTTGAGGATCAAGTAAATAAATAGAGCCACTTTCAGGAAGAATTGATCCTGTTCCTCTTGTTAATATTGGTATTCATACTGAAGACTGAACCACAAGAAATTGCAGAGCATGAAAATAGAAAATTACATTGGAGCTAAAGAAATCTGTAGGCTCCAGGATTAAGCATGTACCATAAAGTTCATAATGACCAAAAAGAAACACTGTTCTAGAATAAACTTGGACTTTGATTTCCGTAGAATCATATTGAAACTCCCACTCTACCACTTAGTTGTGTAACTTGACAAATTCAGCTTCATTTTTTACCACTTAAATGAGAGCCCTTATCCACATGCTTCACATTTGTAGAAAGGATTAAATGAGATAATTTGTTAAGTACTTAGTGTTCAACATGTCAGTGGCAAGGAAGACTTTACTGTAATAGTAAAAGTAAGCTTCAGACTTTGTTTTCCCTCAACTAGCAGCCACTAAAACAACTACTCTTTAAAAACCTTCACTCTTAATTCATTTTTCTTCTTTGGAGAAAAATGACCTGTAAATTCACATCTTGAAAATTTCTGATTTCCTTGTTCAGAATCTTATCAAGGTAAATTAAAATGAGATGTCAGATTTTATAAGTTAATGAAAACTCAATGATAAATAATCATACTACTTATTAATCAGAAGAGGCAT
>VMDO01017745.1:24660-44115 GCA_007922755.1 Pedetes capensis
ATTCTAATTGATGAAAGCTCATGTAGCCCTATCAGTAAACAGTACAACTGAAAATACTTCTTTTTAAAGGATACCTGCTCATATTCATGATGACAAACATATGATAGAGGAATATTGATTTTTATTCATCTCATCTCCTTGCTTGGTATTGAGAAGTATAAAATATGACAAATATTATGCAATATGGTCAACAAGCACTCGTAATCTTAAGGGTAAAAGAGATTTTATTGTACATATCCAATTTAGTGCAATGAATGCAATAGAAAATGTAATATAAGTAGAATTAAAACTTGGAGCTACAGTCAGAAGGTAACCCAGACTTACAGTAACTAGAGAAGAACCTTGCTTCTATGGACACGTTGAGTAAGCAGAGTCTTCATTCTTAGTTCCACGAGAACACATAAGAGTGGGGAGTGGGAAGAGTTTTCTCCAGATACTCTGTGGGAATCTCAGAAATCTTCAGACTTTTAGACCTTGTTTCTTTCCCTGGAGTGAATCTGGACATATTTTATTCACTAAATAAATATTTGTTGAGTTTTTCAGCATTTACTCACCCAAGAAATTTTTGAGTTCTACTTAAAGCCGGGTTCAACAGTGACTAAAAATTGTTTTTCTTAAGAAATTTGTAGTCTGGTTACAAACAAGCAGTTAAAGTAGAAACTGTCATGTGCTTGGGATAAGCCTGGATTTTGCATTGTGGTAGAAGAATGATGATCTAAAGTGGAGAGTGAGGGGCAAAAGGAATGTCAGCTCCACCAAAGAGTTTAATAAGAGTATTGTACAAGATAGTCTCTAGAATGCGGAGATGGGGAGTCAGGTTTCAGGCAGGTTGTTTCAGAGGCTAGGAGGGAAAGCTGGGAAGGAAGAGAGTAATAAAGAAGCATAGTAGATTTAGCTGGCCACCACATTCCCAAAACAGTTTGTTCCTGTTTCCTTTAGTGAGGAGAGGTGAGGTCTCAGATCTCTAGGAGGATGTTTACTACCAATTTGAGTCACCAAATCATGATCTCCGATTCAGAATAGTGAAAGAGGAAGAATAGCAAAAGTTGATAACGTGGATGAGTAAACAGTTACTTGTAAAACTTTTCAGCCTAATCCTGTGGTGATCAGGGCTAATTCTAGTCAGACCTTCTGTTGATCGTCTTTGGAAGGCGTTTTCCAACATAGTTAAAGAGGAAGAATTAGTAAATTTCCCAGTAGAATGAAGAGTCAAAACATCTTTACTCTGGAATCAAGTTTCAAAAGGACCTAAAATGGACTTTGCCCAGCTCTTCTCTCTCCAAAGAAAAAAAGAAAAGAAATCTGAGCATTAAATGATTTTCCCAATCTTTTAACATATTTCTATTTATTTTTTTGGTGCTACTGGGGAGCTGAACCCAGGGCCTCACGTATACTTTGCAAGCACTCTACTACTGAGTCACAACCCTAACCTCCTTTTAATTTCCTTTTATCTTGAGGCAGGGTCTTGCTCAGCTACACAGGTTGCTTCTGGCCTTAAACTTGGGATCCTTCTGCCTCTGCTTCCTGAGTCACTGAGATTAGCACTGGGATTACAAGTATATGCCACTGTACCTGGCTTTTAACATATCTTAACTGATTTTTTCATCATTCTTATTGATATTATCTTCTGAGAAATACACTTGAGGCCAGAATGAAGTGACCTACATAGTAAAAGAAGGATTTAGCTCAGTTGGTAGAGTGCTGCGCTGCAGTCTCTGAGGTCCTGAGTTCAATTCCCAGCACCGCAAAAATGGGAGAAGGGCCTGGCAATCTACTCCCAAGGCAATCCCAAAGTACTCAGCCATTGAAAACCCTACAAGGGTCACTATGAGTCGGATACCGACTCGATGGCACCTAACAACAACATAGTAAAAGAAGGCTGACTCATTTCATGTGATAAATGATGCATGAAGCTAGAAACGTATAGCCTGAATAAGTGAAAATGTAAGGGCATCATGTGGGAAAGAGGTTAAATGTGTCCATTACTGGACCTGTGGACAAGAATGGGACACAGGGAAAGAGTTACAGGAGGATAAGCATAAAGGAGAGCATCTTGGGAAGTTGAGCTGCCCAGCTGAGGGATATGCCTGTGAACAGTAAACACCTTATTCCTAGAAGAGACTGGAAGGCATTTTGTATGTTAGAGACTACAAAATGACAGTTGGGCAAGATGACTTCCAAGGTCCGTCCCGACCAGAACCCTGTGGTCAGGCATTTTTCTTTATAAGACCAAAATATGAGACAGATACAAAATAATATTTTGATGGAAATAAGCTGCTGATTTTTAAATTTTATGAGTAAGGAGGCTTTAAGTCTGTTCACACATAGAAAACATTAAGATAATAGAAAACATTAAGATAAAGAAGATGACTTAAAAATAGTGACTAGAATTGCCTCATCTCATGTCCCGACCAGAGGAGTCTGGGTAGCTCTCATGACTAGGGCTTTTCAGTAACTTTGGAGTTGTAATGTAAGGTTTTGATATGGGATTTTGTTAGGTCACATGCAAGTGTTGATGCAACTGTGGAGAATTGTTTCCCTTTACCTAACTTTGGTTCACTTTTGGAAAACTAGCCCCACGCAGAAGAGTATTAGGAAAAAGGCAGTATACAGGAACTTCTGTTTAGTTTTGACATGGTTTATAACTTGCTTATTAATGTACTGATCTGTCATCCCACCCCTTTACCAATAATATGGTTTGGGATATGTTTTCCAAGGTTTCAGGAACTCTGCACAATATTTTGGTACTGTATCAGTTAGCTTTCTGTCACTTTGACAAAATACCTAAGAGAATCAACTTTCCTTAAAGGAGGAAAGGTTTATTGTGGCTTATGATCTCAGCATTTTCAACCCATGGTCACTTGGCACCTTGTCTTTGGGCCTATCATGGCAGAGCAAAGGCAGTTCACCTCAAGGCAGTTGGGAGGCAAAAGAGGGAGAAAGGAAGGGGCTAAAGTCACAATACCCACTTCAAGGGCATATTCCCAATGACCTGACTTCCTCCTACTAAATGCTGCCTGTTAAAGGTTTCATCATCTCCAAGTAGTGCCACAAGCTGGTGACCAAACCTTTAATATATGGCCTTTGGGGGACATGTTCCAAACCATAGCACACACCAAGGATCAAAGTTCTCATTTTGTAGTGATAAAGGAAATGTAGTACCCACTGCTAACAAAATATGTTCTTATGGGTGGTGGTTGTAGGTTTTCTGGTAGCTGCCACGTCCATGTTTGATATTTATTAGCACTCATCTTAGGACTCTTGTGGGTAAAGCGGAAGAGTTTTAGAAATCATAATATACCTCTTAAGGAAGCTTACAATATTGTCTACTACTGGGGGGAAGATAAGAATGATGTCAATATAAATGGACTAGAAATCGCATGTAATTGTTCTAACAAGATAAAAACAAAGACCACTACAGGAAAAGTTTCTATCTTAAACAGAACTGGAACCCAAGGACATGTAGAAAAATACTACTGAGTAAAAGATAGAGAAGACTTAGATGGGAAACTTAGATGGGAAGGGTGGGGGGGAAGCATAGGGGAGGGTAAGGGGTAACCTATATGAATAATGCTTATCAAAATGCATATATGAAAATGTCACAATGAAAAGCATGTCAAAATGAATCACATTATGATGTACATTAAAAATTTCTAATAAAAAGTATTGTCTACTGCTCAAAGCTTAGAAAAATTAACAATTATTATGATCATTATTGACTTCTATTTTATCTTCGAGATGTCAGAACAATTCTGGGTACTCAAGAGTAGCTGTTACTAAAAGGTTGAGACAGTAAAACCATTCGCTGTTCACTAATACGGTGTTTCTAACTCCAGGCTAAAGTCTTTCCTGGGCTTCAGTCTGTTTCTATGGTATGGGCTGGAATAGATTGCCCTTTGTCTGGGAACTGCCCTGGGACCTAATCTTTCCACTTGTTCTTAAATCTTTTGAGTTTCTCTTCTTCTTCTAGGATGTCCCAGTTCTGCTATTCTCTAGGAATATAACCTTGGCAAGTTACTTCATCTCCCTGAAATGATTTTTTAACTATAAGATTAAAGGGTAAAATAGACAATTATCTGTGCCTCAGGTAGGTGTGCATTTAGTTTTGAAAAGAACTACCTGACGTTTTCCTAAACCAGTGTATACTGTATCACATTTAACGTGTACCGAGTCTCATTTACCTTGTCTGGTGACCTAACAAAATCTTTTATGGTTCCCTGGGAAGTCATAAAATGCTCGGTGAAATGTACATTAGCTTTTTGCCAGACAGAGTTCAAATCTAAGCTCCTGCACTCATTAGCTATATGGTCTTGGGCATATCCCTTACCATCATCTTTGTATATAGAATGGGCATCTTTATCTTGCCCTTGTAGGATGATTGTACAGATTAGAGATCATGCAATATGCCTTGCATACTTCTAGTATATTCATATGACATGTGTGCAATGAATGTTAGTAGCTGCTGTTATTGCTTGTTGATTGAATCCCTCCTGCTACCACATGCTTCCATATTCTTTGGAAAGCCTTTTCCTTCAGAAAAGAGACCTTGGCATGAGGTATGAGTTGAAGAGAATCTTAATGTCTCTTACAGTGAGCTGCCTTGGTGAAATTGGGTCTTTTGAGTTATCTTTGAAGCCTCTCTAATAAGCAAACCTGTACCTATTGCTTCTTCAGTCTGTCCACCGTTGTGTGCTAAGAAAACTTAATCTCTGAGGTGTCCGGGGCACAGAATTGAGTAATATCTCCAGAAGAATCGTACACAGGGTTTGAGCTTTAACTAGGTATCTATCACCCACTGCTGAGTTTCTTCTTGCCTTGTATTTCATTTTTAAAAATGTTTTTAATTGTTCTATAAAACATATAAAATATACTAACTTATCCATTTGCTTGTATTTGATTTTAAGTTCATTTTATATCTACTTAGCTGCTCCATTTCCCTTTCCTAGGGCATCTTGGATACTGAATGAGTAATGAGACAATCAAAAATGAATTGTTTTCTCCTTCTTCTTCTTCTTCTTCTTTTTTTTTTTTTTTTTCTTGTATAGTAGTAGTAGTAAGTCTTGCCAGAACAACTGATTTCCCTCTGGATTTAGGCTAGTTTATGAGGCTGGACTTTATGATAAAAATCCCCCCCAAATCTTTTCTTTGATTTTTTTTTTCTCCTGATATTTTCAGTATTATGCTTGGGAGAATCAGAGAGGGGGAAAGCATTGGAAAAAACTGGGAAAGCAGGCAGCTGAATTTGTAGTCCCCATCACTCACAGAATGGGCCAGGAAGCATGAGCACAGACTGAGGAAACCAGCACACTGGAGGGAAACCACACCACCTGGGCAAGTGTCTGTGCCTTTATCACATGCCAGGCCTTTTGTTAGGAGAGCAGTTTACTCACAAATGGTGCCATTTCTAAGCCATCATCCAAAGACATTTGTACCATCTTCCTGCTGGGACTTCCTGGGCTCTCCCTATGTCTTTTCTTTCTTCTAAACTAAGAAAAATGTGCTATTCCTGGGAACTCGCAACCACATTATTATTTGATTGTTCCAAATCTCACCTTAGTTATGAAATGGCACATATATTTTGGAACACCAGACCTGAAAGTATGAGATGAAACTTCTACTTCCAAAGGGATGTTTCCTTAAAAGTGGTCACCTTAGGAGACCGTCCTTTCATTTAATAATGCTCAAAAACAGCTTTGAAATTTCCTTTCTAGGGCTGCCTTCCACACCTGTGACACATCCTTTCTAATGGCATCTAGCACAACAAAGCTTCCTCCTATACGGGTAGTTTGGTTTCTGCAAGTGACCAGATGTTATTTGGGCCTGAGACTGGTGGCTAAGTTAAATGATCATACAGAGCACCAGTTACTTTCAAAGGTAAAACTTTGATCTTGGTTTTCTAGTTCAAAATCAGCCCACCTAAATGGTTTTTTTAATTGGAAATTTTTAATGTACACCTTAATGTGATTCATTCTGACATGCTTTTCAATGTGACATTTCCATATATGCATTTTGTTGTACATTACACAGTTAAGTTCCCCCTTACCCTCTTGTGCACTTCCCCCCGCCCCGGTCCCCCCCACACCACCAAAGACTTCTTTTCTATTTGCTTGTCTTTTTATGGTAATATTTTTCTATATATCTGTGGGTTCCAATTCTGTTTAAGATAGAAACTTTTTCTGTAGTGAACTTTTTTTTTTACATTGTCAGTACTATTACATGAATTTTCTAGTCCCATCTATGATAATACCACTCTTTGATATTATTGGTGTTATTATAATTATTTCCAGGACTATTAAAGTTGGGCTGTTCACCTTGAGGTCACCCCTTCCCCCATTCCTCATTACTCCTTGTTCCTCCCCTCCCTCCTCTCCCAGGGTTTCCTCCTTTTGTTAGATCTCTCCTTCCTTTTGTGTTCCCCAAATTGTCCCTTCTCCGCTAGGTGGAGTTTAGCTTTTTTTTTTTTTATGTTCCGACCTCTGCATAGGATTTTTTCCTTCTTATAATTTTGATTCACCTCCCACATATGAGAACATGAGCCCACCTAAATGTTGATGATTCTTGATGAAGATAAGTGAGAACAAGATTTGAGAAATAAAGCAGCACATGAATTTATAGTGCACCCTTATTGCCCTACTTATAGCACCTTAATTCATGACCAGGAGGTCTCAGAACACATGTGATTAGTAGTTTTTGTGTATTAGTTAGACAAATGCCATTCTGGGTCAGAACAGTGTGCCTAGGATTTTGTGCCTGTCGTGTTTTGTTAGATGTCCTCAAGTTGGATACAATTCATAGTGACCTGTGTACAACAGAACAAAATTCTATTCTAACACTGTGCCATGCACGTGATCTTTTGATGTTTGAGCCCATTGTTGCAGTCACTATGTTTCTTCTTATTTTGAGTCATACCATATCAACAAAAGGACGTCATAGGGGCTTTACTCCATTCTCATCATTAAGGTCATCTTTACTTTGAGGAGGTAACTCTTCCCTACTTGTCTTCTGGATGCCTTCCAGCCTGGGGGCTCATTTTCTGGCACTGTATTTGACAGTGCTTCTCTGCTATTCATAGGAATTTCAGTGGCTAATTGTTTTGGGAGTGGGCTGCCAGGTCCTCCTCCCTAGTCTTTCTTAGTCTGGAGGCTCCACTGAAACCTATCCACCCTGGGTGGCCTGCTGGTATTTGAAATTCTGGTGGCATAGCTTTCAGCATCACAGCAACACACAAGCCATAGCATGACAAGCTGACAGACGTGTGGGGGTTTATTTGTGCCTGTTAGTGGCATCTAAATGTGTTTTGTGGCAAATTATTGTTTAGTTGTCTATTCTAGACATAAAAGATATTTCATTTTTCTTTATATAATGTAGAAGTTCTTCTGTTTTTTATGTACAGTATTAATTTATTTATATCCTATCAGTACCTTGATACAGCTCCATAAAGCCAAAGACCATGTGTGTCCTGCTTGCCACTGTATCTTCAAGGCCTAGCACAGTAGGAACCAACACATAGTAGGAACTCAGTAAATATTTGTTGAATAAATCCATGCATTCAAACTTAATACCAGTTTTTGTATGAGGCTTGCAGTGGAAAGGTAATATACTTGTTTCTCCATCTTTTACAGTTGTCAAACTTAAAAGTTTTGAATCATTCCCCAATGTCTGATGCCTCTATCAATTTTGACTACAAATCCCCATCACCATTTGACTGCAGCACTGATCAGGAAGAGAAAATTGAAGATGTTGCCAGTCACTGTCTGCCCCAGAAGGACCTGTATACTGCTGAAGAGGAAGCTGATACCCTTTTTCCTAGGAAAATGACGTCCCATAATGGGATGGAGGACAGTGGAGGTGGAGGTACTGGAGTAAAGAAGAAAAGGAAGAAAAAGGAACCAGGAGAACCAGAGGGTACAGTGAAGGGAAGCAAGGCCAGGGAGTCAAAGCCAAAGAGGAAACGAGAACCTAAAGAGCCAAAGGAACCCAGGAAGGCTAAGGAGCCGAAGAAGGTCAAGGAGCCCAAGGAGTCAAAACAGAAGGATGGAGCAAAGAAGGCACGCAAGCCCCGGGAGGCCTCAGGTACCAAGGAGGCCAAAGAGAAGAGGAGCTGCACTGACTCTACAGTCAGAGCAAAGTCCAAGAAGGCCAGGTGTGTACCTTCCTCCTTTCCATGAGCCCTTGCCTCTGCCTCTGTGGAACCCTTTGCTTTTGGCATTATCCCAACCCTCTGGGCATAACTTTACTGTATTCCTGTGAGTCTAAGCTTCATACTTCACTTCTATAAAATGGTGTGTAGGGGCTGGGGGTGGTAACCACTTGACACTAATGCAAGGAGCTGTCCCAGGATGTTACTGGTTTTTAAATTGTATTCCTAGAGTTGTATATTTCAATAACAACATTTGTGTTTTTAGGATACTCCAAAAATTCCATCTTCTTCAAACCCCAACCATCCTTTTTGGTCTGTGTACTTAGTATTTAAGAATTCTTATGTGGTAGCTGGTATCCTACTTCATGTGTAGATGCACCCCTTACATACCATGTTGATATGCTCATTGCGTCCATATTAGCTTTCAGCCAAAAATTCATCTCTTTCCTTACCTTCTGATGAGAAAACTAACCTTAATATTGGTCTTGCAATTTCTTGGTATTCCCTTTGAATTAAGAAGAATTAATATGTTAGCATGCATAGAGAATAACAGAAGAGACATTCTGGGTCTGATACAGGGAGGGCAGATATTTTTGGAACAGCAGCAGCATAGAAAGTACACAGTCATAGGATTTAGTGGTGCAGTGGCCTGGTAGAGCCATGGGTATGTGCAGAGTCCCAGATACAAGAGGACTGACTCACCTCCCCAGGCTCCAGGCTCTCAGTACAGGACTATTTCTGACCTAGTTCTCTAGTTCTCTATCTGGCACAGTGCCTGGCCCTTCTGCAGCTGCTCAGGAAATGTTAAGTAAATGAGACCAGAGGAGACCATAGTGACTTGTAGAGACCAGAGGCCTGGGTATAAATTCACTGTGGAGTGGGTGATATGGGAGCACCTATGTGGATAGCAGAGGCACTGCTTACACAGAGAATTCAGTATTTTCCATCTTTATACAAATGTAATATCTCTTTTTAAATTCTTTGTGCAAAATACTATTTTTAAACTTTTTGAGGAAATATAAAACAAGAAATATATAACCTCTATCTCAAGGAATTTAAGTTTCTAAGTACAGAGGCAAGACATCTGTGTCTATCATGTCAGACCAAGAGCAACCATAAAATCTCAGAGTCTGCTGTGAATGCTAAAAGAACTTAACATAATGAGGCCACCTATGTTGGGTCAGCCTGCAGCCATAACACTGTGGTGTCAGATCTCAGAAGCTAAACAGAATCAGGCCTGGTTAGTACTTGGATGGGAGACCGCCTGGGAACAGCAGGTGCTATAGGCTTGGAAGAAGGATGCAGCAGCCCACTCGCAAAAGACAATCTGCAGTTGAAAACCCTGTGAATAGCACAGGGCTGGGATTTAGCTCAGTTGGTAGAGCGCTGCGCTGCAGTCTCTGAGGTCCCTAGTTCAGTTCCCAGTACCGCAAAAATGGGAGAAGGACCTGGCAATCCACTCCCAAGGCAATCCCGAAACAGTCAGCCATTGAAAACCCTATGAGGGTCGCTATGAGTCAGATACCAACTCAGCGGCACCTAACAACAGCAACAACAAATGAATAGCAGAGAGGCAGTAACATTACTGTTTCGCCTGTTGTATGTAGGGTTGCTATGAGTCAAATACCAACTCAATGGCACCTAACAACAACTACAACAACGTTGGGTCAAGCACAAAGGAGATAGATTTTAGAGAGAGAGCATTTTAAGTGCTTTGTGCTTCAACTTGGAGTTTACTGTATGGCTAATTTTTTGTTTTGAAGCACAGTTTGTTGGAACCAGATGGATAATTTTCTAATCCAAGTTAAAATTTTGCCCTATAATATTCACTTCTTTCTGCCTGGCAGGGGATTTCATCTTTTATCTATCAAAGATGCTTAGAGGTGGGATGATCTTAGGAATATTGTTTTTTCAGAGAATGGCCATAAAATACTGTATACTAAGGAAGGCTAAGAGAGGTAGATAAAATCAGGATTCTGAGTAATGAAATACTTACAGGCTGCTTCTGTTAACCTAGGGAGCATACTCTCGTCTCCAATATGTGGATGGGATGGCAGTGACTTTTGGCTTCTGCCAGTAATTTTTACCTCTACATTAGTTTGAAGAAGGTAAAGAGGTTTTTTAGTGTAAAAGCATGTTTGAAGAAGGAGATTCAGACCTGAGCTAGTAGAGTTACTTATTTTGGTTTTAGAGAGAACAGTAAGGAATTATGCCAGTGTTTGAGAACTTGGGTAATCAGAGGAGTTTTCACAGTTCTAGTTAAGGGTCTGGCTTGGGTGTGGAAAGCAGTAGAAAGCCATAATTGTCTGAATTCACGTAGGCACTGGTCTCTGATGCTTTTGGTTTTATCTACTTCTTCTCAAAGGAACTCAAACTTACATTGTGTGAGTATGAAATAAGATGATAGTATATACACATTGTTACACATTCCATTTTGGGAGAGTGAGGGGTGGTATCACAAAACAAGATTGAATGTCAAATGTATGGGCAAAATCAGGATATTGACTAATGAAAAACTTACAGGCTTTATTATGTGTATATATCATCTATTAAAGGAAAATGATTTTAATCTAATTGTTGTAGTTAGGTACCATGGAGTCAGTGTCCGATTCCTAGCGACCCTATGTACAACAGGCAAAATAGTATTATTAGTGCTTCTCTGCTATTCATAGGTTGATCAATGGCTGATTGTTTTTTTGGAGTGGGTTGCCAGGTCCTTCTGCCAAGCCTACAGTACCTGGTGTTCCCAGGCAGTCTCCCATCCAAGTACTAACCAGGCCCGACCCTGCTTAGCTTCCGAGATCTGATGAGATAGGATGCCACAGTGGTATGGCTGCAGGCTTTAATCTAATTAGACTGAATAAAATGAATGAATTGAAGAAGTACTTGTATAGTACTTCTGAAGAGAGCAGAACTCTTGAGGTTTAGAAATCCAGGAGACCTCCTTTGAAAGGAGTTCAGATAGATGGGGATGATCATCTCTTTAGAAACATGAACAGCTCACCAAGGTTACCTCTGTCTTTATTTTGGGGCTGCATGATATTGACCTCTGTAAGTAGAATTCTTCTGAGTAGCCCAGATAGGTTTTTGGAGTGGTTAGCCTTTGATTTCTTTCCCTTTTTATCTTTGTAAATTTGTTTTGTTCCCTTTAATTAGCGATCCCACTGGACAGCAGAACCAATTTTAGTTATGGAAGAATGTTAATTGATAAAAAAAAAGTAATTAAGTCTCAGTTTTTTGTGCTCTTCAATTTACTCTTCTAGATTGGCTCAAGTACATGGTTTGATTTGAACAGTTACTGATTTAGACCATGGATAATACTTTATTATAAATGAGTCACTGAATATTTAGATTACCATAGGAGTTCTGCCACTGATTTACAGACTTCTGGTCTTTTCCTTCTTTAGTCCATCTTGCCAGCTGCTATCTGGCCAGTTTTTCTGAAGCACTGCTGTTATGTTATTTATGCTGGCAGTCAGTAGTGTCAGTGGCAAATCAAATCCCTTTTTCGTCTATCTTGATACTAAATCACTTGGGAAATAGCATAGAAGGCTATCCAATTAAGAGCTTTGTTGTTGATAAACTGGATTGAAGAACTTTCATTGCCGTATGGCCAACACCAGGCTTCATGTTACTTCCTCTGTTGAGTTTATCCACTATAACTACAGGTAGTCACTGAAGCAGAGCCAGTTATGCTCTGTTCCTTTTCCCAGGCTTGCCAGTTGGGTATGTCCCCAATTAGAGAAAAGAGATGAGTTTTAAGAAGGGCAAAAAAATGCTCCTGACATTGCTCCCTCTTTGGGAATAAAACATGCTTTTCCTTATGAAAATATGGAGATAGGGAAAAGATATTCACTCTTAACAGTTTGTACCTGCTTAGAAACTTCTAGTTGTTTCAGTTGCCACAGAACAAGATCCAGACTCTTCTTTCTGTTATTCAAACCCTTTGGGATATTTGACCACTTCTTGCCTTTCCATCTCTGGCAGCAGACCTCATCAGCTAGATTGATCTCATTAGTCCTTGAAAGTACTTGGACTCATTTTTGCTTGGGGTTGCTCTTGTTTCTTCTAACTATAATGTCCTTCATTCTGGTATTCCACATGTTTTCCAATCTTCAGGTCTGAATGCAAGTTCCAGTTCCTCCGTGGAATTTTTTCAAACCTCTGTGCCCACGTCTTCCCTCTGAACTTGCATATAACTTGGAGCCTCACTTTTCCTTATAAATCATAGACTTTAGATCTGCAAAAGCTAAAAAAATTCACAGAAGTGACTTATCTGAGGGCATTCCCAGGGTACATTAAAAACAGCACCTGCTAATTCCTAATCTTGGACATTTATCTCTGCAGTAGGCCATCTTTCTATCATGAACTGTGATTTTCATGTAGATATGACTTGTCTCCACAATAAAAGTTAACTACCCAAGGTCAGAACCACTATGCATTGTGTATTTTATGTCCTTAGGGGCCAATTACCAGCGAAGGTTGTCAGATGTGTGCATAATATTTTATATGTATAATTGAATTGTATTCCAAGAATAAACGATAGAGTTCTTCTCCTTGAAAATTAGGCTCATGTAAGATCTCTTATAATTTTCTTTATGACTTGCAAGAGAGAAGGTCAGGAACAGAAGTAGGAGATTCCAGTGTCAGGGAAGTGGGTTTTTATTTGTAGGAAAATGGTCCCTTTTCTATAGACTTTCACTTTACATAGTCCCGTAGAAGGGGGCAATACTTAAGGCTTGAATCCAGGACCTCACACATACTTTGCAAATACTCTACCACTGGGCTGCACTCCAGCCCAGTTTTTATTTTGAGATATGGTCTTGCTAAGTTACACAGGCTGCCTGTGACCTTGAACTTGTGATCTTCCTGCCTCAGCCCCCCAAGTTGCTGGATTTAGAGGCTTGCACCACTTCACCTCTCTTGGTAGCCTTTCAAAGACTAAACTAGCTTCAACTTTTTCTTTTACTCGTTCTCTTTGCTTTGGAGGAAGCAAACCAGTAATTGACCAAACCTTTTCTAAACAGCAATAGGTAGAGTCTAGTAAATGTTTCTTTTCAAGTATAGTAGTGATGACTAGGGCTTAAGGGATACAAGTTCAAAATTCCCAAATAGGAAAAGCCTTTTTAATTTAAACTCTCCTCTTTTCCTTTCCCTCTAGATTATTTTTAGATATGAGTTTTGTACACCTTAATTGTATAAAATTAAACAAGAAAATGGCATCTGGGAAGTTGAATTAGGGTCTGTCATTTCCTTGATTATTCAATTAAAATTTCACTTAATGTAACTTATTTGCTTATATTATTTATTTCTTTTTTTTTTTTCTCGGTACTTGGAGGTTGAACCCAAGGCCTCGCGCTTGCATGCCCTGCAGGTGCTGGACCACTGAGCTGCACCCCCAGCCCTTTTTTTTTTTTTTTTTTTTTTAACTTTTTTGAGATAGGGTCTTGCTAAGTTACGCAGACTGCCTCTGGTCTTGAACTTTTGTTCCTCCCGCCTCCCGAGCAGCTGGGATTACAGGTGTGGGCCACCGCACCCGGCTCTTACATTATTTCTTAATTATAGTACTTTTTTTCCAAAGAGAGTTGGGGTCACTTGCATAAGAAAGCATCCAAAGATGTATGTGCATGTATATATACACACAAACACAAACCTACACAGGTCCATATAGCTGGAGCAGAAGGTCTGAAAAGCACGATTATATGGGGTCATGAAGTGTTAAGAGCTTTGAGGAAGTGCTTTGGTCTTAGAAGAGAAATGTACCAGTTTCTCGGGGAAGCCAAGTTTTTAGCAATTAAGAAAAAAAATTCTCAATAGGGAACATTCTATGGGTAGTGTTCTCAGCAGCAGATTTTGCACCTCATGCTTCTATTTGCCTGTGAGTTTCTTATTTCTTTTTCTTCAAAGCTGTTAGTAAAAGTCAAGCTTCCTGTGTGGTAAAGCACCGCTTCATGAGCAGGAAAGATGCCCCATGCTGGTTGTGTGTTTTCTGAGTCTCTAACTCAGTACCAAGGGAACAAATACCTGAGGAGTAAGTTGATATTTAGCCCTTTAGATTGCTGCTCTTAAACAGGTAGCCAACCATTTTGCCTAAGCTTCAGGTCACTGTTAAGAGCTAGGGCACAGATGGATGTGGTGGTGTAATCCCAGCACTTTGAGGCAGAGGCTAGAGGATCAACACGAGTCTGAGTCCAGCCTGGTCTACATAGAGTGTTCCAGGTCAGACTGAGCTACACAGTAATACCCTATCTCAAAAATCAGAAACAAGCTAGGGTGCTGAGTTTTGGTGTTCTTATTGCTGATTGAGGGGAGAGCATGAGCTTTGGAATTTCTATATCTCAGAATTTAGATTCTTTCCTGAAAGCCAAGAAATCAGTTAATATTTTGGACTGAGTGGAGGACTATCTATCTGGATCTTTTGTTCTCAGACTTTTATTGTACCTAGAGAATCACCTGGACAGCTTTTTAGAAGAGTAGATTCTCTAACCACATCCCCAGAGAGAATGATATATCAGGTCTAGTGTGGAGCCTAGGAATCTGCAATACGAAAGTCTCCCAATAATTAAAGCACAACTGATTTCTTTGAGAAGCATGGGTTTCTGATGAAGTATCACAGGGGAAGTGGAATATATTTAAGTTCATATATTTAACGTCTGCTAGGAATAAAAAGTGAAAAGGAGGAAATGAAGTGGATGATGTGATCAGTGCCAGTCTCTGTGCTTCAACCTTTGCCCCCATTTATTTTGATTTGTCAACCTACAACAGATCATTGTCCCACATCCAATAAGCTTAGTAGCATTCTGGAAGAAAGGTTTTACCTTTCCTCTTTTTCTCTCTGCTGGATAGGTCTAGAAAACTTTAAACCCTGGGTCTTCTGGTCTTACTGCCATTTGAGCTGTCCAGTTGCTACTGCATCAACTTGATGGTGTGTGGCACAGGAAAGGCTAAGAGCTGTCTTACTGTTTAAAGGCCAATTACCTGTAGTAGGGATCTTAACTGAGGCTGGTTTCAGGTCTAAGAGATTCCATTGGTGGAGGTTGTTTGTTTTTTTCTTTTCCTTTTTTTTTTTTTTTTTTCATGGACAGACTTGTTTTTACATTCTGATTGTACATTAGAATAAGGAAGACAAATATAAAGATTATTTGAGTTCTGAATAGACACCCTGTGCTTGGAAATCATGGGGTTTCATAGTGCCTAGGGGAAAATCTAAATAATAATCTCAGAGGCAATTTACTTCTGAATTTTGGACTAAGTTTCCATTCCTATTTTTTAAATGCACCTGGAATGCATCCTTTGTCATCCCCAGTGCTGCATTCTAAGTTAGGATCTGGTGCATTATGGACCTTAACCAAATCAGTAAGGAAACAGTCATTGAATGGTAGTGCCTGATAAATACTCATTTACTTATCCACGTCTGCTATGTGTCTTTCTGTGTTCATGGGTATTTTTATTGAGAATGGATTAATGAAGGAAGATGTCATACAAGTATCATCTGTGAGTCCTGTTGAAGAGCTTTCATGAGTTAAACAAAGGGGCGTGCAGGTATTCAAGAAACAGGCAAAAGTATAAACAAATGAAATCTGGTATGACTGCATACAGAATAATTGAAAGGAATTTAGATTAGGAATATTTCAGTTCTGGTCCACATAGTCCCTTGGGAGAGGTGACTGTTGAGTCAAGTATTAAAGGAATTTGTAGATGAGAAAAGACTTACCAGTTTTAGCATACTTTTGTGTTCCTTTCTCCATATCTTTTTGAAGTGGCAGGAAGAACAGAAAAGAGTAATGTCTTCAAAGCATGAGAGATGTTACTGCATTTCTGGATAAGGAAGCCAGTGTATCTATTATGTTATGTTGTTGTTGTTGTTGTTAGGTGCAGTCAAGTTGGTATCCAACTCATAGCACCCCTGTGTACAGTAGGTGAAACTGCTGTTCGTAGGGTTTTCAATGGTGGATTGATTTTTTGGGAGTGGGTTACTGGGTCTGTCTCCCAAGCCTACAGTATCTGGTGTTCCCAGGTGGTCTCCCATCCAAGTACTAACCAGACCCGACCCTCCTTAGCTTCTGAGATCTGATGGGATTGGATGCCACACGGCTACGCCTGTAGGCGCTATCTATCATACTGGTGGATAAAAGTTGCGGAGGGAGTCTTGGTTCAGAGCACATGCAGGAGCTGTGTTTTTGGCAGAGGTGAAGTGCCAGTGGAGCTGGAGGCAGGCCAGAAATGAAATCAGTTGATTTAAGGGACTGCCTGCAGAGTGGCTGCCTGGTTTATCAGCTCCAGGCTGATTTCAGGCAATTTCTCTAAAGATACTGAGCAATTTGTCTTGGGGAAAGGGCTAGGGCTTCAAGTAGGGACTGGCATCCCCAGGAAGGGAGCATAGGAACCCTTACTTCCCCGCCTTTCCTTGCCTATTCCTTAAAGGTAGGGAGAGGGACAGCCAATTGAGAGTCCTACTCATCTGTGCAGAGCCCCAAGGCCAGGCCTCACATTCAGGAGTGAAGCTTGTGGAGAAAGAGACTTAACAGCAGAGGAGAACCTTACTAGCCACCTGGATCATGAAGAACTTGTACAGAGCCAGGTGTGGTGGCACACACCTCTGATCCCAGCCACTCTGGATACAGGCAGGAAGATTGCAAGTTTGAGGCCAGAGGCAGCCTGCATAATGTAGTGAGACCCTGTCTCAAATTAAAAAAATAAAAAATGGGCTGGGATTGCAGCCCGGTGGTAGAGCACATACTTGCAAAGTATGTGCAAAGCCCTGAGTTCAACACCCAAGTACTGGGGGAAATAAAAGAAGGAAAAAGAAAAAACCGTGCACAGACTTTAGCATTCTCGGATTCAAGAAGATATATTGTCTGCAAAACAAGAATGGTTTATGAAAAAGGAACAGTGAGAAAACCAAGAATTAGTGGATATTTAAAACATGATTGCCTAAATTGGGCACGGCAGTACATGCCTGTAATCCCAGTTCTTGAGAGGCTAAGGCAGGAGGATCATGTGTTCCAGGCTAGCTTGGGCTACATAGCAAGACCCAATGTCAAAAACAAACAAACAGTCTGGGCCTGGAGGCTCATGCTTACAATCCCAGCAGCCCGGGAGATGGAAGCAAGAGGATCACAAGTTCAAGGGCAGAAGCAGCCTGCGTAATTTAGCAAGACCCTGTCTCAAGATAAACAATAAAAAATGGGCTGTGAGTGCAGCCCAGTGATGGAGCAGTTGCAAAGTGTGTGTGAGGGTTTGGGTCTAACCCCATGTACCACAAAAAGAAAAAACAAAAAGCAAACCACTGGGTGCTGTGGCACACACCTGTAATCCTGGCAACTTAGGAAATTGAGGCAGGAAGATGACAAGCTCAGGACCAGAGGCAGCTTATGCAATTTGTGAGACCCTGTCTCAAAACAAAAAAGGAGCTGAGGGGTACAGCCTAGTGTTGAGCATTTATGTAGCATGCATGAGGTCCTGGGTCCAACCCCCTAATACCAAGGAAAAGAAAACATCCCATGGTGGCTTAAAGTAAAACAGTTTTTACAAATAACTGACTAGGTTCAGGAATAGGGGATTTATGTAAGATCTAAATTTGTCAATTCTCCTATCAGGATGTCAGTAGCTATTGTTTAATATTGGAAAAAAAACCCTAGAGGCACTGACATATTTGGAGTTAGGGAGGTGTCAGTCAAAAACAGCTCTCCCTGGGAACTGTGATTTGATTGATATGTTAGAGACACCTTGTACTCTTTATTTGAAACCCTTCTACACTGTCTGGATTTTTATTTTCATTTGCTTTTATTACTTTTAACAATATTAGGGAAAATACTGCCTTTTCATCTTAGAAGTTATATGATCTTTTTTCTTTTTTCAGTTTTTACTAGGATAATGTCACCAACCTGTGTGTATGATCTTTGTTTTGATGGTGCCAATAATATAGTTAAACACACTGAGGACCAAGGTAAACCTGGTTCCATTTTGTCTGCAGCAGATGGTATCTACATCACAACAATTAGGTGTTTTGTTTTAATCATTGTCTTTATTTTATGTGCCAACTCTGTTCTCTATTTATAGACTGCATTAATATGAGCATTATATGAAAGTTGAATTAAGTGGGAAAATGAGCCTTTTCAAGGTAATATCTGTGTTTTCAGTACTGTATTCCTGGGAAGAATATCAATGCCTGAGGTAAGGCAGGCTCAAAACTTTTCTGAAGAGTTGGCTGTCAGTGGAATAGTAGTCCCCAAGCTGGACTCCTCATCATCTGCTTGTCCATAGATGCACTGAATGGGATCATGAGCTATTTTCAGTGGCTGTGGTAGTAACTCATTTTTTCTTGCTAAGACTCTAATGTACATTTATATAGTTTTAGTTTTAACATGAGAAGATGAATCATTTTGAAATAATGCATTTTGGTAGAAAGGATCTTTCAATATCTAAAATCCACAGCTGCACAGTAATAAAAGACTCATAATAGTACAATATTATGACACATACCTAAATCTTTCACCTCAATAAACAGATTCATCACTCAGTTTCTAACTCCGAATTCTAGCAAAGAAACCTGGAAGTTGGGAACTGGAGGTAGGGATAGGGGCAAAGTTTGAGAAAGCCAATCTGCCTAGTGCTTTGATACTAAAATGTAATTTCTTATTTGGAAAGCCAAGAAATAACTTATTTTCTAATACAAACCATAAAAAGTAAAGCTGCAAAAAATCTTGGCTTAGGTAAGAAGACAGAATAAGATAATTTTGGAGGTGAGGCCTACTAATAAACTCTTGGTGATTATGCTTGATGGTTGTCCTGCTTGTATGGTATAGTTTATGTTTCAGGAGTTTATCTCATGTCATAAATGCGTAGTAGATGTGTTCTTAAAATGGATATATGCTTGACTGTAAAATTGTTTGACTTTGTTGTTACTAAGAATACTTTGAGCCTCAAAAATCTTATGTCTTCCTTTTTTTTCCCTGTCCTGTAAGTTAGTTTTAACTGAAAAAGTAGAAAAGAGAGAATTATAGAAATAAGATTGCTTTGATCCAGCCTCATGTCCCATTAAGTGGTAAGAATGTTAGGCCTTTGTATTATTCAGAACTCTCTTGGTAACAAGCAACGTAAACCCAACTTGAATTTGTTGTTGTTGTTGTTAGGTGCTGTCGAGTCGGTATCCGACTCATAGCGACCCTCTGTACAACAGGGGAAACACTATTGTCAGTGCTTCTCTGCTGTTCATAGGGTTTTCAATGGCAGATTGATTTTTGGGAGGGGGTTGCCAGGTCCTTCTCCCAAGCCTACAGCTTCTGGTGTTCCCAGGTGGTCTCCCATCCAGG